>OZ024669.1:4254986-4458192 GCA_964016965.1 Diacarnus erythraeanus | reverse complement strand
GCTGGTTTAGAAAACAAACGTTCCTCAGAGCAATGAATCTGTCCTTTCCTGGAATAGGAGTTTTGAGGTAAGTTTTTGTTTCTTATTCAATTTTTATACCTACCAATGTCATGTAGTGTCAAGAAGGTTGACTTGCAGTTAGGTTAACATCTACTAATCGAGTCCTGTTGGTGGTGGGAGTCATACTGTTGAGTATAGCCACTATAGTTGGTATTGTCCTGATTGTAGTGGATGTTAGAACTCATAAAGGTCAGTTTACATTACACACTTTACTATAATTATCTATTATCTTCCAGGATCAAGTTTCTTGTTGGTGTGGTAAATGAAAGAGCTCATCTTCTAAGGTGAAGAAAAGATGGAATATCATCTTCATCTAAGTTCATTTGTCATTAATAATAATGATTATTATTATTGTATATACCTTACCTGTAGAACCCCTTGGAAGGAAGTGCCCATCTAAGCCTTTGTCATCCTCAATAAATGAAGCTATTTAAATGAATTTATTCATTAAAAGTATTAACTTATAACATACCACCAGGAATTGAGATGTCTTCCACTGCAAAATAGTCACTTGTAAGCTTGTTGAAGGCGTGACCATCCGGCCAATTAAGGTCATCGTCATCTCGTAACCAGGAGTTTGAAGAGTTGGTTAGAGCTGTTGCTCTATTCATCTTTAAGCGGCAGAAACTGAGCAGACGTTTTGAAGACAGCACCTGAAAGGCTAGCGAGCCATGTGGACGCGCCTAAAATGTGCATAGCAACCGGCTCCGTATACGAAGCCTAGTAGGAAGCCTAAAGCCTTTTCTCGTGCTTTAGGACGGTTACCTGGGCTTATGTCTGCCACAGGCTAATAGTAGAAGAGTAGTAGTAGTGTTATATGCAATAAAATAATCACAAAATTTGACAAAAATAATTAAAAATTCCATAATTAATTTTTACCACCCACGTTATGTCGGGTTTTCGCAAATCCGGTCACAATTAATATTTTAATATGTACAGAAGGTCTAGATCTTATAGCTATATAGCTAGTTGACATGTTCAATCACTGAAACTGCAGCTGAAAAAATCAATGATCAAAATGCACACGTGAGTAATTTTTAATATTGACGACCATTACCTACAATGTTTAGCTAAAAAGTGGTCAGGTTTTTGCCTGACCAGCCGGACCGATTCTGCTGCCCCTAGGACTCCCAGTTCTAAAAATTGTCTACACCCCCACAGCTACCTCAAGAATTATTGCTGTCGTATCTTGATGATAGACTAAGTACACGCTGTTTACTATGTAGGTCGTGGTAAGACTGAACGGAGAAACTAACTCAATATTCTTAGAACATTCTATATCTCAATGTGTCTATTGCACAAAACAATCACTAGCTATTTATACACAACTGATAATGATAAAAACGTGATCACAATAATTAAATATTTAATACCTGTAAATATACCACATTCCTCTCCCCATAGAGAGTTCACACATAGCTAACTAAGACACACATGAATCATAAGATGCACACAACAAAGACAATAATAATAACAACACAAAAGATGATAGCTACCATGTTGGTTCATACCTACTTGGTGGATGTCGATTTCGAGTAGGATATGTACGAGTGTTTGATGCACGAGGTATAGGAGTATCAGGTGGTGTGATAGTAGTATCTTGGTGTGCTAAACCATTACTAATGCTTGGATTGGTAGGTACATCATCCTGGTCATTCTGATCAGAATTGTTAGTAGATGGTACTGATTCCTCAGTAGAAGTGGGTAGTGGCATAGCTAAATCTTCATTTACAGGATTTCCTGTAGATACTGAATCTTCATCAGTGATGATTGAGCTTGCTCGTAACTGATCCTGATGACAACGTCTGTAACCACCTTTCTGTAGTTTCACTACAAATGACACTGGACCTGTCACCTTTGTGATAGTCCCTTGTAACCATTGTTGTCTATCACGGCCATAATTTTTAACAAAAACACAGTCACCAACCTTGAAAACTCGATACTTAGCACTCCTATCATATCTTGCTTTTTGTTCCAGCTGTTTCCTTTCAACTCTGTCAGCTGTATTAGGTTTTATTAGATCAAGTCTTGTTCTTGGCCTCCTCCCCAATAGCAATTCTGCAGGTGAAACACCTGTGGTATTCTGTGGTGTCATCCTGTAGTTAAAAAGTGATTTTGCCAATCGTGTTTGAATATCACCAGAAGTCACTTTCTTTAGACCTTTCTTGACAATTTGTACGGCACGTTCAGCTAGGCCATTAGAGGCTGGGTGATAAGGGGCTGAGGTATAATGCTTGATTCCATTACACCTAAGAAATGATTCAAATTCTTGACTTACGAAACTTGTCCCATTATCCGTAACAATGGTCTCTGGTATACCAAATCTGGCAAACATTGTCCTTAACTCTTCAATGACTGCAGTTGAAGTAGCTCTCTTGGTACAGACAGCTTCGATCCACTTGGAATGAGCATCAATTAATATTAGAAACATTCTGTTCTCAAATGGTCCTGCATAATCAAGATGTAATCGAGCCCATGGCCTTGTTGGCCATTTCCATGGATTAAGGGGTGCAGCAGGAGGTGAGGATTGGACTTCTTGACAAGCATTACAGGTGCAAACTGACTTCTCTATATCTGAATCCATCCCTGGCCACCAAACGTACATGCGTGCCAAGGCTTTCATTTTGCAAATCCCAGGGTGTCCTTCATGAAGTTCCCGTAACACTGCCTCTCTACCTGGCTTTGGAACAACAACTCTGGATCCCCAGAGAATGCAACCTTCGTAAGCTGACAATTCTGGCTTCTTTGCGGCAAAGGTGTTTAAATCTGGATCACAGTGGCTAGGCCAACCTTGCATTATGTATTGCAAGACTTTGGAAAGGTTAGGATCCTTCCTGGTCCATGTCCGGATGTCAGCAGCAGTAACAAGTGAGTCTTCCAAGTGTTCTACCAGTAGTATGATTTCTGGAGGTGTGTCTGATTCGGCTGGCTCTTCCAACAGTGGTAAACGACTAAGAGCATCAGCATTTGCATGTGACTCAGTATTCCTGAATACTAACTTGTACTCGTATGAGGATAGAAAGAGTGACCATCGTTTTATCCTAGCAGATGCTTGTGGTGAGGTAGAACGACCTTCCTTCAACAATCCTAGTAGTGGTTTGTGATCAGTAACCAGCTCAAAAGGATGTCCAAATAAATAGACATGGAACTTTTTAATTCCAAATATACATGATAAACCTTTTTCTAGTTGTGAGTAATTCTGTTCTGGTTTTGAGTGTCCGAGATGCATAGCCAATTGGTCTTTGTTCCATTTTATGTGCCAGGACTGCTCCAATACCATGAGCAGATGCATCACAGGCAAGGGTGAGAGGTAATGATGAGTCAAAGTGGGCCAAAAATTTTGTAGCTGTGAGCAAGTTTTTTGATTTATTGAAAACTTCCTCCTTCTCTTTGTCCCATTTCCAAGGAGTGTCCTTGCGGAGTAACCTGTAGAGAGGAGATAAAAGAGAAGATAAATTAGGCAAAAATTTACCATAGTATGTTAGCAGTCCCAAATATGATTGAACAGTTTTAGGTGTTGGGGCATTCTGTATAGCTTGAATCTTATCTTGTAATGGATGTAGTCCAGTTTCATCGATTCTGTGTCCCAAATATGACACTGAGGGTCTCATAAATTCACATTTCTCTCTCTTAACTCGTAGACCTGCTCTGGCTAAACGCTCCAGAACCAGATTCAAGGACTTCAAATGTTCATCCTCTGTATGGCCCGCTACCAGTATATCATCCAAATAGACTGCAACTCCTGGTATTCCTTGTAATACAGATTCAATAACTCGCTGAAATATCCCAGGAGCAGAAGAGATTCCAAATGGTAATCTTGTGTAGCGAAACAAGCCTTTATGGGTGTTCACTACTACATATTGCTTTGAGTCATCATCCAATGGCAATTGTTGGTATGCCTGCTTCAGATCCAGTTTACTAAAGAATTTCCCTTTTGAGAGAGTAGCAAAAATATCTTCCACCTTGGGGATAGGATAAGCATCCAATTTAGACACAGGGTTGACAGTTACACGAAAATCTCCACAGATTCTCACACTTGATTTGTCCTGTTTCAGAACTGGTACAATAGGTGCAGCCCATTTAGCTGTTTCCACTGGTTCAAGTGTACCTTCTTCTTGCAAACGTTTTAGTTCGGCTTCCACTTGGTTTCGAAAGGCGTATGGCACTGTTCTGGCTCTGCAAAAGACTGGCTTAGCAGTAGAATCAACATGAATCTTTGCTTTAAAACCATGCAAAGTACCTAAACCTTCTTCAAACACAGAGCTATGTCTGTCTAGCACACTCTGTAAGGAATCTGTGTTCACTTGATGGATCTCCTTCCAATCAAGTCTAATTTGGCTCAACCAATTTCTTCCTAGGAGGCTTGGTCCATGCCCTTTTACAATAATTAGTGGTAAGTTAACACCTTGTTGATCCTTGTAGGTGATGTTTACATTACACTTGCCCATCACAGGTATGGGTTGCTTTGAATAGGAACAAAGCCTCACCTTACACTTATCTAAGCTCCTCCCTGGCCATAGAATCCTAAAGGTGTCTTCAGACATAAGGGTCATAGTGGCACCAGTGTCCAGCTCCATAGTGACCTCACAACCATCCAATAGTAAAGGTACCTGCAGAGGGGGCACAGCTGATTCAGATCTAACATGTAGCAATGTTGTACTGCCTTCTTCTTCATCTTCCATATGCCAGACTGGTTTTGATCTGGTCAAACCCAACTGTTTTTTAGGCCCAGTTCCCTTCTGGCTAAGGCAAGCCCTCGGCACGTGTCCTGTTTTTCCACACTTTCGGCATACAATGTCTTTAGTGACTTTACACACACATGAAAAGGAGAGTGGTATCAAATCTTAGCTTTTCAGGAGTTGACCAATCAGATAACTTGAAAGTAGCACGTGTTCTAGTGTATGAAATTACTTTTAGGTCACATGATTGGTTAGTTCCAGAACTTACATGAGCAGATGCTACTATATTTAGCACTGACACATGTCACAAGAGATGTTACTATATTTAGCACCTTACATTATAATTATAAGCAGATGTCACTATAAGCAGGATATGGCAATCTGGTATTATACTATATGTTACTATATTTAGCACTATAGGACCAGAATGTTACTATATTTAGCACTTGGTGGGGTTTCCCTACCTTCTACACTGTATAGTATATATAAGCACTCATATATATGACAAAGTGCTAGTAGTGTATATACTATAGTAGCATATTATTAAATACCTGTACAGGAAATGAATATTTAGTGTCAGACTGTGACATTTGATGAACTTGGTGCCTAAACCCTCTGTTCCTCCAAGCCTGTCGTCTTGACACGGCATCCCCACCACTGGGGATGTTACTCTCAAAAAACGAGACATCCTTGTACTCGGAAGAGAATAGATGTTCAACCGACAGTAGGAGGACACGGTTCCGAGTGTGTAGAAGAAGAGGATGCATGAGAAACACACGTATCGACTGCTCAGTAATGTCAATAAGTGGCTTTAACTTAATGGGACCACACAGCAGCTTGTTGGAGATTGCAGCATTTGTACCTTTGTCTCCTGGTTCGGGGAGTAGGAGAGAGATCTTGGCATCACTGCTAATGCAGTGTGTATTGGCAAATGTCAGTCTGATGCAAACACAACCAAGGTGGAGAGGTTTGGAAGAATCCATTACTATCTCGAATGTGTACCTGGTGTATATGGAAAGAATTTTGCTTAATAAGGACATTCTAGTATTCTCTATGAGGATATTTGACACACACACACACACACACACACACACACACACACACACACACACACACACACACCACTGACGTATTCTTGTCCCTTGAAATACCATCCTCTGAAGCACCTCCCACCTCCGAATCCTGAAATACCTCCTGACCTTCAACTTATATACAACCCCTGAAAACCACACACCCTTATATATAGATAGAGGACACCTAGATAACCAGAGTACTTGACTGTCCTTGGGATAAAAATAATTGTTTTATAAATAATATTGTTCTATTCCCAGTCAGACCTGTTAGGAAAGAGTGATTCCAGTGGTGGCTCATACTGGTAAATCCTGGAATTATCGACATTCTTTATCTTTCCGTGAGGCTTAGTATGTAGACCTGGTGTTTGCTGTGAAGGCACATTGATGTGAAGAGGACTTCGTCGGTTTAACTGCAGCAGAGAAATCTCCTTCCAATAGACTGGACACAGACAAGAAAAGGGAACACTTTGAGTGGAAGTTTGTACAAGGTTTAGTATGTCATCAAGATCTTTCAAAGCTAACATTCGACTGATTACATTCGACTTCTCTCCAACTTGGGTGTCATGCATGGCTACGATATCTTCTTTAGAATTACTTAGTCTCAGACTGAATACTTTTCCACTTCTCAGGGAGACGAACAAGTGTCCAGTGGCTGAGCAGTACGAGCAGCTAGTGTACATATCATTACCCTCAACCGGGTCACACTGGAAAACACAGATTTTCTCCAGAAATCCACCAGTACAATCATAAATCACCACCTCCCCCTGGCCACTCAGACTAGCTAAAAGAACTCTACCTGACATGTCTTTAGCGTCAAGAACTGGACAAATATGTAGATCACTGGATTCGATCAGTAAACTAGACGATGCCTTTCTTTTGATTTGAACACCAGAGACCACCTTGTACAGCATCAGGCAGACACATTGTTGGTTAGACTTGTTTGAAACACTACATGCTACCGCAAACAACTTCCCTCTATCAAGAGGAATGACCTGAGTGATCTCAGGAGGCATAGACTGGCATTTTAAACTACATACACAGTCCTTCAGGAGGATGACATTCACAAAATCCACAGTAACCAGGTTCTCACAGGTCACAGTCGAGAGGGGAACAGGGTTAGGCAACGGATCGGCCATGTCTAGAAAATCAGGACTTTGATACATAACTGTAGATGGAGTCAGTGATGAGATCTTGGTTTTAGTAGTGGAGTGCTTGCCTGTTTTGATGTGATGGACTATTAAAGAGGGGGAATAGGTCTGAGTTTTGGGGTCTAGGGTAGTCACTCCAGTAACTAGAAGTGAGCATGAACTATCGGGAGGAGGAGTTGAAGTTACTGTTGTGTTTCCTTCCACTGCTGTGATGTCAGGATTTTGTGCAGCCACACTGAGGGCTGAGATGTAAAAATTATGCTTGCTAGTGGGAATTTCTGAGTCTAGACCATTTGCTGGTTTGTGCTTGACTTTGCCACCAGGAACATGAGTTGCTGGAGGAGTATCAGTCTGCATAAATTCAGTTGAATTTTCACTACTGGGCAGAACTTCCCCATCAGAAACTTGACATGATGTGAGATCTACATAGCCATCAATATTACTCTGAATACTGCTGTCCTGGTTGGGTAAAGGGTCGATAGTAGCTGCTTCTTCAATCCACTGTTGTAGAAGGTTGCTAGTGAGTTGCAACCTGGCAGTTTCCTACAGTGAGTACAATCAAGGTCCTGATGGGTCAACTTACACCTCTGGTTTCCATAAGGAGGATAAGGGTCAACTTACACCCCTGGTTTCCCTAAGGAGGATAAGGGTCAACCTATACCTGTGGTTTAGGATAGAGGGTCAACATACACCCCTAAGTAGGAAAATACACCTCCTGGCTTCACATTTCATTAAACCCACGCCCATGGTTTCTCTAAAGGTATATTATATACTGTATTACCATTATTAGAAGTCCATGATCCAGATCAAGTAGAATGATGTGACCCTGTTCTGTTCCAACTGCTACTAGTTCAGTTCCCATACTGGTTCCAAGACACACTATCCTATCTCCTTCTTTAGCACAGACATGGGCAGGATGGGATGCCTCTGTGGACTCTAAAGGGACATTCTCGGTATACTCTCCTCGTATGTACGGACACTGAATGGCATGACGCTCATGCTCAGACCTTAAAGGGAATACAATAGAGGTCATGACACACCTTATAGCAACCAATATCTCCATCTCTGAGCTCCCTAGCTTGACTGTAGACATGAATGTTTACTACTATCAGGTCTATAAAATCAAATTTCACCGACATGGAAGGCTGTGAACTAGGAAGCACACAAAGTAGAGAACACATTATTCTAGATGATCCATAATTATTAACCTCCTAAGTACCAGTATTAACCCTTAATGAAAAACCCTTACTATTAAACAGGAAAACCCAGATTATAACGAAAAAACAATTAATGAAAACCAAGTATTAACCTTTAATGAAAAAAATATTAACCCTTAGTGATTACCCAATAGTCTAATAACCCCAACACTGCACATGCAATACACTTGTACATGATACATACCATGGCTCATCTGTTGGGTCCCAGCTGTAGAGGTAGACACGACAGGCAAAACAGGTCACCCTGTCTCCCTTGGTGGCAGTGTTAGTCTGCGGACTAGTCTAAATTTCACAAGGTAAAGGGCCACCACCAATTATAATACATTATAACATACCATAATTATATCGCCTTATTTTGGAGGAGCTTAACTTTTTTGTTTCTCACAAAATCCACTAAACTCTTCTCTTGAAAGTAATCTCCATTTATTTGGCTTCTGGCCTCTGACCTTGTGAAAGTTGTTTCGTGAAAGAATGACCTATTCGTGAAAGTTGAGCTCCTCCAAAATAAAGCGATATACGTAGTTTCGCTCATCAATTTGTGTAAGAGGCAGTGATCATAGACTTGGAATTATAGTGTATGTGTGTGTGTGTGCATGCATGTGCATGCGTGTGTGTGTGCATGCGTGTGTGTGTGCATGCGTGTGTGTGTGTGCATGCGTGTGTGTGTGTGCACGTGTGTGTTGGGGGAGGGGTGCTGCCTGACCAATCAGACATTTCCAGGTATAGTAGATTGAAATTGTCAGTCAGTTTGCATTTCAGCTCCTAATAATCATTACTGTTAACTAGCACACTAAAAGGCAGCCTAGATGAACTAAAGCATGGCTCCCAGTTTTTGCTCTCCATCTCCCTCAAGCCTGACCCTTGGCCACCTGTACAGACAATAAGACTCCACCCCCACCCTCCCCATCTGCCATCCCCAGGCCATCCCAGGCCACCCCAACTTGACAAATCCCCCAGGCCCCACCAGTATTTGATTATTATTAGAGTCTTAGAACTTCACTCACATACCAAATGATAGAATCCAGCCTCTGACATTGTTCGTGGAACTGCCCACCTAATAGCAAAATACTGTTTGTAAACTATCAAGGGCATATTGAGCAAGACAAAAAGACATACAACTTCCCAAAGTCAAAGGACAATAAGACAGCAAAAATGCTGATTGTTACTAAAAATAGACATTAAAATCAGCCATATTAGTAATCTTCCTTCCCATATGCACAGGTAAGAATCTATTTTTAGAATTTGTTGGCTACATTACCTACTACAGTGGATACTCTCAACTCCAACACACTGAAATAAGAACATTTCCTTAGTTATAGTGTACTACTCACTGGTAATTATGTGGCCAATCAGATAAGCTGAGCCTCCTCAGTGCCTCCACATGCATGAGTTTACCCTCTGACATGCCAATACACATCTCTCCTGCTTCTAGCTTGCTGATCTTAGGGTAATTCTCGGGATGAAGCAGGTGAAGACGGAAGCCCAAACACGCTATGAGGGGCATGGAGATGTTCATAGATCCGGTCTTAATCGGTTGGCTGGAGGACTTCAGCTTGCCAAGTAGTTCACTGAATGCATTACCAAGCTTTCCTACATTCCCAGTGAAGGTAGCAGTGGAGCACTACATGAAAACATATTATTATCATATGGTAAAGGGTTTCCTTCTTTCAGGATATAATGAATCAGTCAGACTGTCAAAGTTTCAGTGCCTCTTCTTTATCCATTCTCAAGATATAATTTCTTTTGCTATGTGAAAATATTCCTGTTTTACTTGAGATATATAGTATTAACAATGGGTGTGGCTAGGGAATTCAAGCAAACACTTTTCCACTATGAAATAATCTTGAGTACATTCAATAGCCAAACCACAAATTCCAGGAAAGTTAAATCAGACTCTAAAGAAAATGTTTGAAATATTATAGTGGAACCTCTGAGACACATTTGTATCGGGCCTTCTGTCACTTGTAGGAAGGCCGTTGTTCTTATCTCAGAGGTTAATTTACACCAACAGATGGCGTTCCTTTATACGGGGGTTGTCCTCATTTCAGAGGATCCCTTATCAGAGGGTTCTACTGTATTATTTGTACCTTGGTACTCTGGAGACTGATCTTGGTCAACTGTTCTATAATACTCTTCACACAGCCTACTGTCATTAAAGAAAAACGGGCAAGAGATTTCTGCAATTCCTTTAACAGAGATGGTACCTGATGCATGTATAAAAAAGTGAATTAACCCTGTGATATATACATTAACCCCTTAATGTACAGATAAGATAGGTATAGTGGTAAAAGTGAAAGTGAATTGCTGTACACCTGCTGTAATGGCATGAAAAATGCAAACATAAACAGTTTTAGCTCCAAGTACCTATAAGAAAAACTACTTCAACAGCCAATCAATAATTAAGGTGCTATGACTATTACTAACAGTGACACTGAACCAGGGGAAAGTGAATTTGGTAGTGCTACTAACAGTGACACTGAACTAGGGGAAAGTGAATCCTGTAGTGCTACTAACAGTGACACTGAACCAGGGGAAAGTGAATTTGGTAGTGCTACTAACAGTGACACTGAACCAGGGGAAAGTGAATTTGGTAGTGCTACTAACAGTGACACTGAACTAGGGGAAAGTGAATCCTGCAGTGCTACTAACAGTGACACTGAACCAGGGGAAAGTGAATTTGGTAGTGCTACTAACAGTGACACTGAACTAGGGGAAAGTGAATTTGGTAGTGCTACTAACAGTGACACTGAACTAGGGGAAAGTGAATCCTGTAGTGCTACTAACAGTGACACTGAACTAGGGGAAAGTGAATTTGGTAGTGCTACTAACAGTGACACTGAACCAGGGGAAAGTGAATTTGGTAGTGCTACTAACAGTGACACTGAACCAGGGGAAAGTGAATCCTGCAGTGCTACTAACAGTGACACTGAACCAGGGGAAAGTGAATTTGGTAGTGCTACTAACAGTGACACTGAACTAGGGGAAAGTGAATCCTGTAGTGCTACTAACAGTGACACTGAACCAGGGGAAAGTGAATTTGGTAGTGCTACTAACAGTGACACTGAACCAGGGGAAAGTGAATTTGGTAGTGCTACTAACAGTGACACTGAACTAGGGGAAAGTGAATCCTGTAGTGCTACTAACAGTGACACTGAACCAGGGGGAAATGAATTTGGTAGTGCTACTAACAGTGACACTGAACTAGGGGAAAGTGAATCCTGTAGTGCTACTAACAGTGACACTGAACTAGGGGAAAGTGAATCCTGTAGTGCTACTAACAGTGACACTGAACCAGGGGAAAGTGAATTTGGTAGTGCTACTAACAGTGACACTGAACTAGGGGAAAGTGAATCCGGTAGTGCTACTAACAGTGACACTGAACTAGGGGAAAGTGAATTTGGTAGTGCTACTAACAGTGACACTGAACTAGGGGAAAGTGAATCCTGTAGTGCTACTAACAGTGACACTGAACCAGGGGGAAATGAATTTGGTAGTGCTACTAACAGTGACACTGAACTAGGGGAAAGTGAATCCTGTAGTGCTACTAACAGTGACACTGAACTAGGGGAAAGTGAATCCTGTAGTGCTACTAACAGTGACACTGAACCAGGGGAAAGTGAATTTGGTAGTGCTACTAACAGTGACACTGAACTAGGGGAAAGTGAATCCGGTAGTGCTACTAACAGTGACACTGAACTAGGGGAAAGTGAATTTGGTAGTGCTACTAACAGTGACACTGAACTAGGGGAAAGTGAATCCTGTAATGCTACTAACAGTGACACTAAACTAGGGGAAAGTGAATCTGGTAGTGCTACTAACAGTGACACTGAACCAGGGGAAAGTGAATTTGGTAGTGCTACTAACAGTGACACTGAACTAGGGGAAAGTGAATCCTGTAATGCTACTAACAGTGACACTGAACTAGGGGAAAGTGAATCCTGCAGTGTTACTAACGGTGACACTGAACCAGGGGAAAGTGAATCCTGCAGTGCTACTAACAGTGACACTGAACCAGGGGAAAGTGAATCCTGCAGTGTTACTAACAGTGACACTGAACCAGGGGAAAGTGAATCCTGCAGTGTTACTAACGGTGACACTGAACCAGGGGAAAGTGAATCCTGCAGTGTTACTAACAGTGACACTGAACCAGGGGAAAGTGAATCCTGTAGTGCTACTAACAGTGACACTGAACCAGGGGAAAGTGAATTTGGTAGTCCTACTAACAGTGACACTGAACTAGGGGAAAGTGAATCCTGTAATGCTACTAACAGTGACATTGAACTAGGGGAAAGTGAATCCTGCAGTGTTACTAATAGTAATACTAAACCAGGGAAAAGTGAAAGCTAAGAATAACCATCATGTTGGTCTGCAGATTTTAGAGGTAACCTTTTACTGCTAGTCACAAAGTATAGATCCTTTCCCACACAGTAGAACTGCATGGGGCAAGCCATGTAACATGATACTGTGTAATAGGCTCATCTAATGGGATATATTCACAAAGTCTGTTGCTAAATTTCTCTATACAATATGCTATATAACCACTAAAGCATTGTATAGTGAAACAGTTTATTTATGGGAGAAAAATTTTGAAAACATCACATCTTTACTCTATGTTGTTGATTTTACTCTTTCTCAATTTTGCTATTAAAAACAAACAAACAAAAAACTAATTTGCTTAATAAAGTAGTCACAAAGAATAAGAGCCAAGCTGCATTCTTTTAATGTCCTCTCTGCTTCTCTTCACTAGTAAGGAATTGTCACACTCCTTTTCAATGTAGAACCCCGTCCTCTTCTCCAGTTTAGTTACCCCTATCCTAGCCATACCCTCATTGCAAAGCTCATACTTCACAGCTCATTCCTACTTGTCCCTCCCTCCTCCTCCTTTCCTAGTTTAGTTACTCTTATCCTAGCTCCTCCCCCCAACCCCACCCCATTGCAAAGCTCAGTTCACAGCCCTCTCCTACCTGTTCCATTGGAATCTCAATCACAACTTCATCTTCCGATTTCTTAGCAGGAGTTTGAAGGATGGTTTTCAGGAGAACACACCCCTTGTGGACACACCTCCCTCCTATTCGATCAGCTGAGGCAGTCACAAGTTTCCCCGTGAAGGGGTGGAGAGTCAGGAGAAGTGGGGATGGCCGAAGGGTTGAAGGAAGAGATATATCTATGGAGCAAAAAAATTCATATTTACACATATATACAATTCAACTTATATGAAAGAGAGAGAAAACATCTTCCCATTCCTACCAGTCCAGGCAAAGGACGACAGCAGTAATATCCATGACCAACCCCACCAAGTAGTGTTGATAATAGACTAAACCCCTGAGTGGGAGTAGTACTGACACTAAACCTACCACCTACTTCCCCCCCTCCCCCCTCCCCCTCACACATACCCACACCTCCCTACACTCATCCTCCCCAGTACCTCAGTATTAATCGACTCCACCCTCAACCCATTAACAAATCCATTCCGTACCCCATTAAGATAACTATTCCTGCCCACATTGACTAGCCCCACCCCACATTAACTGATTACCCCTATATATCATTAATTGACTAGCCCCACCCCACATTACCCCTATCTCACATTAATTAACTAGCTCCACCCCACATTAACTGATTACTCCTATCTCACATTAATTAATTAACTAGCCCCACCCCACTACTCCTATCCCACATTAATTAAACTAGCCCCACCCCACATTAACTGATTACTCCTATCTCACATTAATTGCCTACACATTAGCTAGTACTATTATTATTCTCCACCCAACAAAATTTTCCACTCCTTGATCAAAGAAAAACTGTAGAGTACATCCTCTATTAACACTTCATACAGTACTGTACGTACAGTAGTGATCACAGTGGGACTTCACCCATAACAAGTTAGAGCCATATATAGTTTAAGTGGAACTCCTCTATTCCAAAGACACCTCGGTATACAGTAGAATCCCACTATTCCAACCCCCTGAAATGAGGACACCTCTGTATACAGCGGGAAACCCTCTATTTCAACCCCTCCTGAAATGGACACCTCTATTCCAACCCCCCTGAAATGAGGACACCTCTATATCATGACACCAGGATATGCTCCAAATAATAGCTTGTGTATTAACATTCATTCTCTGAAATGAGGCCATCCCTCTAACCAGGATACTTTAATTATCCCAAGGTGTCCAGAATAGAGAGGTTCCAATTGGATGGAGTGGAAAGTTTCAGGATGGCTTCCTTCTCTAATAAGTATTCTGCTAGAACTCTTTGAGGATTATGTTACATGTGGAACACACAAAGAATGCATGCTTATCATTATAGTTGGCTGCTCTGGTAGTAATAGTTGAAAGTCACTTGAATAAATCTTGGGATACAGAATCATGGCTTCCTTGACATCAAATTAGTATATTAAACAAGGTTTCATTAGTAACAGGGTAGCACTATCTCGCTACCATTAAGGGGTAAGACATAAAGGGAAGTAGTGTAATATAATATTCTTATCGTTATTAAGAATTACCATTAACATTACCAGGAAGTATCTAATGGGTAAAACTATTACACCACATTCCTGATATCACTAAAGGTGTAAGGGGTTAGGGGTATAAGAGACCTGTGTATTACATGGGGTTGTACTATTGGCGAAGAACAGGGAAAATTTAAGAAAGTAATGGCCCAATGACACTGCTCAGCTTTAATGGCCAACAAAGTCTTAAAGATCTCCAGCTATAAGATCTATGGTCATATTTACAGAAACACAAGAAGTAATGATAGCTTTGGCCCAAAGACCCCAAATGAGGTGTTTGAAGTTAACTTGTCAGATTGAAAAACTCTCATAACTTTCTAACTACAAATGATTGCACTTCATCTCTATCCAATTTTAAGTATACACCCATGAGGAGAAAATGAGATGCAATTGACCACCATAACTTCTTTCCAAACTTGCTCAAAGACTTCTAAGAACACAAAGGATTTTAGTTTAGAATACAATTCTTACCCCTCCCTCTTATCTCTCTCTCCCTCCATCCAACCATCCATAAAATTATGTATTATCACTACATAACTATTGAATTTCACAAATAATCTTCAAAAAAAGCTTCTCCTCCCTCCTTAATAGAACTAATGGAACTGTCACTTTTTTGCTGGTTGCCCTCAAGACTATCAAGTTGAACAGAGACCAATAATTAGGAAGATAAGGGGGAGGGGTTATATATAAGGGGTTATATAAAGTTTTCAAGCTATTATATCAACCCTGAAAGATGAGGAAAGAAGGCTAATAATGTAGCTGTATTTCTTACCACTGTATACAGAATTACTCACAGGATACTCTCAGGATTATCAGAACATAGATGTAATGTTGTTATAACGATAAAAGGCTACAGGGATGCTGCCAGTGACCACATCAAAGTTATGGGCCCTTCAGATGTGATAAAGGACTAGGTGGCCTCATACTCATAGAATAACATTAAGGGCATGTTATGTAAATGAACAGTCCAGTCTACCTAACAACAATACCAACCCCTGAAATGAGGACACCTCTGTATTAAGGACACTTAAATATTACATCAGTAGAACTTTGTAACGAGGCCACTCCTCTATTTAATGCCCCAGACTGTCCTGAATAGAGGTTCCACTCAACATGGTCTCATTATAGGATCAACTCCATTGAGTGAATCCATTATGTACATACAGAGAGCCTTAACACTAGATGAAGGGGCTGTGCTACATCAAGAACAAATTCTTTTGCCACAAAAAGTTGGTTCTACATAACTTTATGAAGGCTGCAGAAACACTGACTACATACCAGTACAATCCAACACTTCTCCAGTAAGGACATCAATGCATTTGATGTGTCCGAGCCTGTCTGAAGCCAGGACGCAATTCAAATCCGGAATAAACGTCAGACCCTGTGGAGAGAAATCTCGGAGAAAAAACTCGCCTTCTATATAGGCATTCATGATGGTTTAGGCTACGGGAGAAGAACTAATAGAGAGAATCTGTCGTTTGGTCCATCCCAGTTCAAAGTTTAAAGTTCACAGTTCAAGTATGCAAACTTCTCGTCAAAAGAAGAGAGCTTCACAGTTAAGAAAGAAGAAACATGCTAATCTCAAAACCGAAGGGAGCGTGGCAAAGACATCATCACCTTCGGCTAAACACAGCAAAGAGCAGAACCCACAAGCTGTTAAAGAATGCACAATAGCGAGGCCCAAGGTGTGAGGCAAAATGTTTATTTTCACATGAAACCTATTAAAATTGTTACTTTATAGAACCATGGAAGTGAAGATACTAAGAGAGAGGAACAACTGGGTGGCAATTGGGAAGGTAAGATGTTGCTATATGACACAACCAGTCTTAACGGTCTGTATACAAGCTAGGCACCACAGTTAGTGTACCACCAAAGATAAAATTCAACTCCAGGCCTCTTTGTAGAAAAGGAAAAGGGAACCTGGTACATATTTTATTTGTGTCTGTAATTCAACTTGGATTATGGTGTGTCTGCAGTTAGTCATTTCACTTGCAAAAACTAAATTGCACATCAAACAAATGAAAATGCAGAATATTCCCACTTTAATGCATGCACAAACTCTTTACCAGGCTCTCTTCCCTTTCTGCCAAGAGACATGGGTTCAAGACTTAGAGACTAATATTAGACAGATTCCTAATCAAATTTCAGTGTTTGAGGGCGGCCTCACTTTTACCACCTTTAATTCGCATTATTATATAGAACCTACATTGGATGATAATCTAACAGACAGTATTACATATTATCAAGAAAACCAGGAACAACTCCAGCAACAACTGGTCCAACTCTTAAACCTTCCAATCCATCACACACCTCCACCCCCTGCCGAGCCTTCCATTTCACTCACTAAACCAGAAATAGAAGAATCATTTCTGACACTAGACTGCACTGCCCTTGCAAATTCTCTTTCCTGTCTTCCTATGCACAAGAGACTGGACATAAGTCTAGAACTTTTAGATCTTTGTGAACAAGCTCCACTTCTTGACTCAACTGGGACAGTCGATCAACTTTGTCCTCCACTGGAGAAGGTCGACTTAAGCACTTGCACAAGAAAAAAGGATTATTCATTCAAAGTTTCCTCATCATTACCATCAGTCAGTACAGATCAGCATCAGGAAACTAGCCAGATTGAAGACTTCATAACTGATGACAGGAGTGTCTTCAAAAAGACGCCTATTGTCCCAGTAACCAAACAAGTGCTTGAAAAATGTGAAGTGGATGAGGAACTGGATAAACTGTTAGAGAGCAGTCTGATGGTCTCACAAGAAGATAAAGTAGATACAGTTGTGGTCAGGGAACCTCCAAAGGTGCTCACCGACAGAGTTGACCATGATGGTGGTGATACTGCTGAACTAAATGACATCTTGGATGAATTGTTGAGCTGACAATGCACTGTAGTAGATCAGGCTATTTCCAAGGCACTTTTATTTGCTATAGTGAAGTCACTTCTCACTGATGCTGAGATGATAAAAGTGGTGACAATGAAACTAGCTAAGACATCTGTAAATTACAATTGAACGTGTTTGATCTTGTGATACATAAACGTGATGAGTCAGCTGATACTACATAACTGAGTCAGTTACAATTGTCCCCATCCCACTCCTAACCTATAGGTAGACGTGCACAGTTTTATACTTTTTTGTTTTAATGTCAATAAGCTATTAATGGGACCTAGCCTTGTGCATTCACATTTTACCCCTCCCCCTTTCAAGGTCCTAGACTAGTCATTCATTATATTTTCTCGAAAAAAATTTTTTTCCTGGTTATAACAACCCTCACAAAAGTTTATTAATTAATGACCAAAATATTTTTCTTGCTATGTAATTTTTTGTTATATAGAGACCCATAAAGAATTCAATGATGACATACTTTAACCCTTTAACCCCTAGCATTGAAAATAAGAGGGAATAAGACATGCAAGATTCAATACATGATGGTTGCTGATCCATACATTTTCAAACTACATATCCAAGTATTATATATATATTATTTATTAAAGCCACAGGCTGTGTACTATGTGACAGGTGGAGTTTTATGCTGTGAGCCAATAGAATAGTGTCCTGAAATCTGTGGTATGGAGTGATAGCCTCCATGGGCATGGCTAGGTATAGCATGCACTTGTGATGGGAGAGTTACTTCTTCGATTTCTTGCTGAGTACTTGGTAGTCCAGTTATCACTGTCTGTTTTGGTATGGTAGTAGATGTATTAGGTAAAGGGTTTACAGACACTGTTGGTCCAGGAAATGCAGTAGTAGGGGGTGGAGTGAAGGGACTGGTGGCAAGGGTCCAATCCTCCTTCACTACTTGAATGGTAAGGTCATTCAGCTGACTGGCCAGACGCGATGTCAACTGAGTCAGCACTTCCTGCAAACCAAATTTGTTCGAGTCACACAAGCAATGTAGCAATACTTAGTAATATTTACCAATTCTTCTCTCCCAAACATGCACTAACATCAAAAACTAACCTGTTCATTGGCATCTCTTCTAACTCTGACATGTAGTGACCCAGCCTACAATATGTAGATGAATGAAGATGATGATGATGCAGGCACATACAACTTACATAACTCCCAAAAGTGATGGTCCAGAAATGCTCATTCTTCAATCCAAGAACACCATCCAATGTGGATGCCTATAGTAAAAGAACTCATTACATATCATGAAGTGTTACACTCTAGAGTAGGCAGGGCCTTCTATATGTATGTATACTACATTATTCTTCATGTTAGCTGGTTTGCTTCACCAGCTAAAGTAATCTGCCACTATATAAATACTCCCCACTGAATGGGTCTATGGGAGGCTATAGGCTTATCTAACTACCATAGTAAATTAACATTTAAAAGAAAAAAAGGATGAAGAGAAAAAATGAAACTCTGACATCATCATGACAGAACCACCTCTCTACATAATAATAGTTACCTCTCGTAAAGATTTGTCCAGTAGTGGCAGAATGTGTTGGGGAGCCATCTACATTCACACACAGAAATACTGTTATCAATAATTAGTATTGCAAGCAGATCAATAATGCCAGCTGAAATTGTACTCCTTAAGGTCAAAGTAGACCGATTACATACCTGTAGCAGAATTTTAGCAGTGTATATGCTGAGTGGAAGCATGGTGGTACAAATCAAAGTAGCGATAAACAAGGCACCAGTGACATCAGCCATATACAGTTCACTATAATAAATGAAAGATGCAGAAAAAATTAATATTGCAAGTTGATGTTTATTAATGAGTGAGGTCTTGCTTCTACAACATTATTTGTAATAGCTACCTATATTTTTAAGGTCAGTGGCCAATAGCAAAATTTAATATAGACAGTGAGATTAACCATCTATAGTTCTCGCACAAGCAAAATATTACGACCATAAAATAATTACATACAAAGTTACACTTATTATTGTAGCACTTCATTCATTCATTCATTCATTATTTTTTTGTAATACTCAATGCTTTATGATGCCTATCATAATTATTATCTGGGCTTACTCTAAAGCAGAAGGGAAATTATTTAGTGTGGTAAAGGACTCTAACTATTTACATTATTAACACATTATTAGAATTATAGTGACATCATTTCCTGTGAGTGTATGCATATCTACATAAATTCTAATTTATTTTGTATTGTTCAGTTTTTCAATCTGTTTTAATAAAAGTTAGTTCTATACTTGAACGGGGCTTGTTTGACTGTTACATTTAGGAAGCCAGAATCAGTTTGAAATTACCTATTCATCAATGCTACTGTTACCAGAATTAGCAACTTGAAAATTTCAGATTTCTGGTATTTAGTATAATTATACAGTATTAAAATCCCCCTCCCCCCCTTAATACAAGAAATGGATTTTATTATCACTCATTTGCTCTGTGGGGAAAAATATGTCTAGGCTACGTGCTATAAGTGCAATAAAAATTGATGAATTTTTCCTGGTAAAGGTAAAATTCTTACACTTGCATAACATTTCCTGTCCCTACGCCTGACACTTCACTATCAACAAATGTATGCAAGATCAATAAGTATTTCACCATAAGATAAACATTACGAAGAAGGTAAGCAATCTCATAAGTGACTTCATCCATCTTTGCAGTATTTTATTCACTAAGTAAATGGTTTTGCCTATAATATGGCACACACAATAGCAAAAGAATACTTACTATACAAGCTATGTAACTGTTATGCTACACATAACTATAATAGTCAATTAACAAGTTTCTGTGTTCCCTGGAGGAGTGGTGGATAACTCGATGATCTGCTGATATATATGTCCCTATCGAATGTTTCAATAGATGCTTCCATGATGCTTTCCCTTTGTTTGTGTACGATATACTGCCACAGAAATTTCAATTTTTGAGAGGTTCCATTTACTTTCAATATCCTCCATGTGATCAGGAGAATTAGGTATAGTACTAAAATTATAACAGATAATGTTATAAATAACAATGCAATCATTCTCTGATTTGGTGACAGGGATGCTTTAAGTTCATGTATGGAAATGAAATAGAGAGCCAAAAATAGCAATAATATTGAATCTATTTTGTTATGAGCATTTACTTTGTATGGCTGAAATACTATATACCCCACAGCTGATATGATTATAACTATTCCTGATGTGTAGAAGAAAAAATCTGAAGGAAATAGCTGTATCTGGGACAACAATATAATTCGTAATAACAAGTAATAAGCAGAGAAATATCTGTAGTCATGTGGTTTAATCTTGTAACTTCCTTGGAAAGCATCCATGAATACATGTAGCGTCCAGCACCTCCATCCAGTGTGGTTCAGACACCTCTGGAAGCAGCCACTAGGATAAATCACTAGAAGGAGAAAGGGAAGGAACACGAATGCAAAACCCATGAATAGTGCAAGTAAAGCAAATGGAAGATGTCGAGGACCAAAATACTCAATATTAGCATTATAATATAAATACTTGTTCTTCAGACGATTTCCGTATATATCGTATGTTAAAGTCGCAGTCAAGAGGTCAAAGCACACTCCAAGTATTTTAACATAAGACAGTAACATGAATGTAGCAAACATTTCAATGAGTGAAGTGCGGATGTTCCACTGTTTGTGATAGTGATGGAGGCACCATTTAAATGGCTTCCACATCCAGACAAGTAGCCTATATTCTCTATCGTACAAGGAGACCAGTCCATATGTTATTAGTATGAGAATGAAGGGATAGAGAGCCACTATGTAATCTAGTGACACTATGTGGAGAATGTTAACTTTAGGGTGAAGACAGAAAGGATGGTACACTATTCGAAAGAAATCCAAATTAGCCATGCAACATATTGTTAAAATAATTTGAACAAGTCTGTATGAAGATCCAGCGAAATAAGATGCTTGTATCACACGCATTTGCATAGGAGATGTCATACACTGCAGGACTGTCACTATCCCACTCGCAGTACTGGATGTTACATTTAACTTAAATATTATCACAAGAATATAAATCACAGTCAGTGGAAATAAAGCAACTGCAAAATACTTGAGCCAGTTCTTGTATCCATAGTCGGTACACTGTACACAGCTGTAATATTGATACGAATAAACTGCTAATCCATAGCTTTCTTTGCACTCACCACAGAATCGTCCTCTGCGGTTGAGATCAAATTTCCTGGATTTAATAGCACACATGTCTTTGTTGAATGTAGATGTATTTGATACATGAAATTTCTCTGTGTTGGCAAAGCATGTGAAGAAACAGTGGCCTAGAATAGACATGTTCTGTTCTGAATCATAGTACATGCAGTAACAAAGTTGAATCTCGATAGTTCCATCCTCACAACATTTCATTGGATTCTCCATGGTTGTATTACTGCAAGCACAAGTATTGGTATCCTTGAAGTTCATGGCACATTCGTTCATCTTCACAACATTATTTACTGCAGTCTCTGCTCCTTGCAGATTTACTACAAGCAATACTATTACTGCAAAGGTTACAGATCTACCTGTATACAGAATCATCTCCACAGCTCAGCACAGCCTTATTGAACAAATTCCTGCACAGCACTGAGAGCTCAAGTCATGTCATATTAATCCCAAAATAGCAAGTTGTCCCCTTGTTAATTCATGTGTACAAAACAATGAAAGTTAAGGACAGAAAGATAAGCGTGGAATAAGTACCCACAACATAGTTATTCTGATAATTTTGGAGGTTACAAACACATGAGCAATTATGGAGAACACTCTTGTTTTTCAGCATCCACTTTTCACCCCCTTTCTGGAAAAAAATAACAGCTGGCCCACAAAATTGTCCTTAATCCAGTCAGGCACAGAGCATAAAGGGTACTACCCCCAAAGCTGTAGGCAGGTCAGGCCTTCAAAGCTATTTCACAAATCATGCAACTAATTCAGCTTGATTGTCCCAGAAAGGAACTAATGAGTAGCTTATTACCCCCATACATTGAGTATTGGTGTTTGATCTCATAAGAGGGTCAGTGAACCATCACTTAAAGTGTTAAAATCAATGGTGAAGAAAATTTCCATTATCAGTCAAGGAATATAATATAGAGACAAATGGGTGGGGCTAAGAGCTAGTGGCATGTCTGAGACATGCAGTCTCACATGCTTTCTGTGTTGCCAGTGAACCCAGAGATGGCAAAAGACGATGCACTTCCAACAGAAGGATGAAGGAATACTTTATTTTGCATTATGTCCTACCACCTACTGGTAAGGATGAATGGGCCTGGAATCAGGAAGAAGAAAACTCTGAGTGGAGGTAGTCTTTTACTATAGTACAATAGACTTACTCCAAGTGCTATAACATAAACTTATGTGTATATATACCTATAATTATGGTGGAAACTTTGAGTTAAGGAGTGTCAGGACAGGGACATTACTGTACATTATATATGACTACTTTGCATACTGCCATCTGATTGGACAGCAGGTGGTCCAATATGAGCCCTATTGCACAGAGAGTAAAGCGAATAACTACAATTATAGTCAAATATAGCAATGTATTCAGTGCATTAATCATTAGACATATTCATTTCTTTACTCCATCATATATTGGCCCTCCCTGTGGTTGGGCCAATAGTGCCACCCTCAAATTGAACATTTCCCCATATTGCACTCCTAGTCACGCAATATTTATGTATGTATATCATTTTTTCTGTATTAAACGGATCATTGAGAGGATGATGATCTGATAAAAGAAAATCTGATTACACAGAGACAATATGAAGTCAACACTTTATCTTGACTGTCAGGAGGGCACCAAAACTGAAAATCCTGGACTAATGGATACTCAGGATTTACAACCATTAATTATTGCATGACCACTACTTATAGTAGTACTGATATCTGCTCAATGACATTGTAATGAACATATAGATATACCCAATCAGTGTGCATTGTTTAACATATTTTAATGATCTGACCAGTAGGTGTGTGTATATAACAGCTACTAGCTACCAATTTCAAGGATTAAAATACTTCATTACACCACACCCTTTACTCATTTTATGTGTTTAGAATTTCAACTTGTATCAAAGCTTTATACATGGCCAGTGAAGGAGGGGGGAGTGGGAGGAGTTTTAAGATAAGCCCTACCCTTCTCTGTTGACTATTATACTGGTATCTAACTCACTCTAGATCAATGAGTATTTGGGTGATAGCAACAGAGCCAGCCCCTCCAGCAACAAGGAGAGTGATTGGATTGGGTTTGGCAAGAACCATTTGTCCCAGAAAGGGGGAAAAGGAAAAAACAGTGTGACCAAAATCATTGAGAGCACCTTGCAAGCAGTTATGACTAGCAGCTGTAGTGGGTGGGTAGAAAAAGGGGTAGAGAAGGGGGGTAGAGGGAGGAGGTAAAGGAGGAAGTAGAGGAGGGGGTGGGGGAGGGGATAGAGAGAGGGGTAGAGAGAGGGGTAGAGAGAGGGGTAGAGGAGGGATAGAGGAGGGATAGAGGAGGGATAAAGGAGGGATAGAGGAGGGATAGAGGAGGGAGCAGAGAAAGGAGTAAAGGAAAGAGTAGAGGAGAGGTAATACATAGAGAGTAGCAGTGTAATGGATTGTGCTCACCTTCTGAAGCATAGAGCAATGGAAAGTTGGTGACACCACAAGAAACCACCAGATGAATTCCAACACCAATCAATAGGGCAAAAAACATATTCTCCCTGTAATGGATATTCTATAGTATAGGAAATCTATCCTCACATATAGACTCACGTGGACACTGCAGGAGGCTCAAACACCCTCTCCATGCTGTAGATAAGATCATACCAATTCATTCTGGGACAAACACTCAAGTATCCCATAGCCTAAGAATCTCATTAAAGGAGGGGTTGTTGCAGATTTAATAAGTCTAGCCCCTAATACAATAATTTAGGGGGTTATCCTCATACTAAGGAGTCAGATGAGAGCTTTATATAATCATATGAACTATGTGTACGTCTAGCAGTCAGTAAGTACTTCTTTTGCCCAGCTCCACCAGTTCCTAAACATGCCAATTGGTACATTCTTTCTACATTGGGATTGGCTTATGAACTCAAGTCAAACTATTACCTACCATAAAGGAAGATGGTCGTTGTAAAGTACACTTTAGATACTAAAATACCTGTGTTTGATAAGGTTAAGTCCAAACAAAATGAGGAGTACTGTGATGGAGAAAATAGCTAAGACGTTTACCCGATCAAACCTGAATAATTCAATAGATATAACTGCTGGCATACAGATAGCAAAACTTATAGACTAACAATCACATACCCAAAGGAAAACTTTGGTGTAGTCTGCAGCTTGGATACCCAATTAGATACTAAACATGTAAATAAACTGCAAAAACAACAAAACAACCAACATTGGCACTAAAAATCAGTCTGCTCAAAAAACAAAACAAAAAAAAAAACAAAAACAGATTTACAATAATTATTATAAGGTTGTCTCAGTGTTTTTTAGGTCTAATTAAGCATATTTACAGCTTACAATAAAAGGCACCATGCCACATACACATGGTCACCGTCAGCAACTAAAAACCATCCATGACTGACATGCAAAAGGTAGTGTAGAACTGAATTTAGAGATTTTATGCCAAAAAAATTCATGACAACAAAAATACCACAAAAACATCTTTTACAACATCCTACCCACGACCACAACCATGTCTACTACATGGTATCAATCAACATTCTGACCAATACCATGACTAGGTCAGTCCAGAGAGCCATTTTACATGAGTATCCAATGCCATGTCTACTGCATGATATTAATCAACATTCTGACTAATATCATAACTAGGTTAGTCCAGAGAGCCATGAGGACAGCATCCTGTTCACCACAATGTCTACTGTGGCATCTGTCAACATTCTGACCAGTAGAGAGCCATGAGGACAACATCCTGCTCACCACCACATCTACTGTGGCATTAGTCAACATTCTGACCAATAGGCCAACCCAGAGTGCCATGGACACCTCCTTCCAGGGATTTGAGATGAGAATCCCCCAGATGTCACTCATAGAAAATCCATCCTCTCAGAGGAGCAACTCAGTAGCATCCTATTCATCCTTTATTTACACTGTATCCTGTCATTGCCCTGACTGGTCAGTCACTCACCAACTATACCACAATCACTCCTCACCTCATTCCCTATTTCCCTAGTAGGGCACTCACATTTCTTCTTTAACCCTTTATTCACACAGTTTAAACAAAATATTCATAGCAATCATCATTCACATAATGTATCCAGAAGTCACAAGTCTTGGCTCCCTCCAATCATTCTTCCTCTTCAAAGTAGATAGTGCAGTATTTTCTGCTACAAGGTTGACTATACCACCATCATATAAGAGATTACAAAGATTTAGAACTACTCCCCCAATTCAAACTGATATAACACAAGGTGACAGGTGGGACAAAGATGCATAGGTTCAATCATCCAAATCACACCTCTAGGCAGGTGGGACAAAGATCCATAGGTCTAATTACCCCTATTAACAGGACACATAACACAAACAAGCAATGGCAAAGGCTCTCCCACCCAGACAGTTCCTGTGGAAACATTCCGGTCAAGACATTCAGTACACATGGTGATCACTTCCCCTTCAAGGAGGTATTAGACAAAGCTTAAGGATAGACCAGATAATACTGTCATCAATATAGTTCTAATTAAAGCGCATTTATTAGTTTCTAATAGAAGCACACATGTACTGTGTTTGAAGGTAACTCTTGATCAGACAGTAAGCTACACATATCACTTATTAAAATTACCTCCCAACATTGAAGAAAGACAGGTATCCAAAAGCTGTTAAAGCTATATAGAAACATAAAAAAAAGGAATTAAGGCTATTATTATTCTACTAGCTAGTTACCTAGACTATTAGTAGTATGACACCAGTAGAATATCAACAGTGTGAAGGGAAGCACGATGCATATTAACACCAACACTCTGAGTGACTGAAAAAGCGACAGGATACCGTATGTTAAAGACCACATCCACTGTACCTACCTTCTTGTGATTCATTGATGAGTTAAAAATACCGTTTAGTACTTCTCTTGCCCTGCCAAGCGCCATACACACACTAGCTAGTAGACATACACTAGGTTACTGCATACACCCATCGGTGTGCTTCTTAATTAATGCGCACCAATTGGACCAAATGCCACTAACCAAGATTGGGAAATGGAGTTTACTCTCCGGGGTGGTGGTTTTAGAGATGGTTGGACTTGGTGCGACCTATGTTGTGTGGGATAGATGTAATAGGAGCCAAGGTATAAAGAAGCAGCCTAGTACCTTATACTGTCTAGCTGTAACTTATTATGTGTGTGATGTATAGATATAGCTAGCTAAGTAAACCATTATTGTTATAGCTATATAGTTACATGATTTAATTACCACTTGGCTTCCTAGCATGCATTGGCTGTGTACCATTCTGACTATAACTTTATTAGTCTTTGTCAGGCCAGACACCACAGCTATCTGGCCACATCACAATATGTAAATACCCCAAGTTGTGGAGACTAATGAATATGATTCTATATCTACTGACTTGTTATTATTGCAGAATATAGAAAGTGGATGTATCATCATCATCCACACATCCTTGATGGTAAGTCTGTACAATGACAACAAAAGATACCATCCCCTTCTGGAAATTAATGATCTAACACAAAATACCAAAATCTTTCACCATGTATGAAGTACATGTCATATAGCTATTGTGGCTGCAGTTCAAGCTATGGATGACAAATTAACCCTCTCATTGTCAGTGTTGTATATATCCAGGGAGCCCAGGGGACCCAGGCTATAGACTCTCAACCCACTGTCATTATATATATATCCAGGGGCCTAGGCTATAGACTCTCAACCCACTGTCAGTGTTATATATATCCAGGGGGCCCAGGCTATAGAGTATAGACTCTCTACTAGGTTAAGGACTACCCCTCCCCATTGTTCTTGCTATAGTCACTACTCTGAACTATCATCAAAATAATTCTTTGTATTTTTACAGTTTTCTATATATCCTGTGAATTGGCAGGAGTGTACTTAGCCAAGCATAATGATTTAATAGACTGGGGCATCATCAAAGAAAATAAAGGACCTCGGAATAAATAGTTACACTATCTGACATTTTCATTGGAGTGTGTGTGGCTACTTTCTGTATTTTTCATGGCATTGAAAGAAGTTCACTATACACTTCCCTAAAATGAATGTTGTATAATAAGTGTATGTAGCTAGAGATGGAGCACTGTAGTAACTAGCATTCTGTGTGTAGACATGTTGTAGAGATGGTAACTAGCACTCTGTGTGTAGACATGTATGTAGAGATGGTAACTAGTACTCTGTGTGTAGACATGTATGTAGAGATGGTAACTAGCACTCTGTGTGTAGGTATGTATGTAGAGATGGTAACTAGCACTCTGTGTATAGATATGTATATAGAGGTGGTTAACTAGCTGTCTGTAGGCGTGTGTGTGTGTGTGTGTGTGATTATGTAGGGGTAACTAGCAGAGCTGTCATCTTCTGGTGTAAATATTTGTGACTGTCCAGACAGTGCTGAAGTGATACATATAGTTCAAAGTGTATTCACAAGGTAATTCTGAGATCAGAAGAGTTGGCAGATTTTTATGTGCATAAGCACTGGTAATGGGTATGCAATGGGTATGTAATGGATCATAAAAAATAGCAACTTGGCAACAACCTTTGGGGATGTTTGCGTTCAGTTTTAGGTCTCAGATTACCAATGTGCATAACAGGTGCTACATAACACCAATTTTTTAGGAACAGTTGGATATAGACAGCATAAATTATTATACCTTTTAGGTCAGTTAAAGGTGATATACATTGGAATCTCTAGACTCTATTCCAGACACCACCCCTACAACAAAATCAAAGTGTCCTGATTAGAGGAAGTGACCTCATTTCGGGGGATGAAGTTTTTATTTTACTGTTAATATAACTGTTGAGATATATCCGAGCAATGATGTCCTTATTTCAGGGAGTTGGAATAAAGGGGTTCTACCATAAACCACAACTGACCTGAAAAGGCCTCACACACACCCTTCCCTTCTCAGTCTGCCACCAACTTCAGCTGTGCTGAATCAGTTTATTGTCGGTTGGTGCTGACTTCCACCCTCAGAATCTCAATATGTAATATTACTAATGAAAGGAAAGAAGACCAACACAGTATAATTTATAGTCACGTACACACACATAGCTGTCACATCTATTATGCATGCCTATGTACATACTGAATGTACAGTACCTTAGTACAAGTCATTAATACAACCAAAAATAATTATAACATGAACAAGGTATAGGGAGAGAATTCACTCAGGTCTTGAGTCCATGCGATTAAATGATCGACCAATCTTCTTGTGAGCTGGAATCATTTCTTTGAAGGCTTGCTGTCTGCCTTCTTCTTTGTGATTGTATATGCAATGGTGTTGCTCAGGTAAGCGGTGAAGAAAACAGAACACATAACCTACAACATTGTGTGTGAATGTGTGTGAATAACCATGATAGCTGGAGGTAAAGGAACAGAGAGCATGATGATACATGCTGTCTGCACATGTCAAATTCCCAGAAAAGGTTAGGAATCCATATACAGTATTTTTTGTCTGTTTATGTTTGTGTTGTAAGTGGCTTTCCAAACTCAACTACAGCTACATGCATGAATTGTTTGTCACAGTCGTCAAGGACAGTGTGTACCAGGCTCTCTTTCCCCTACCCACAATAAGAGGTCAGGATTTGTGGTCAACACTCTACTTAGTTACAGCACCAGCTTTTCTGGGAAACCCTGAATGGGACCAGAAAATATTGACACTCTGAAATTAGAGAACAATTCTTATGAATTGACCAAGAACCAGCTCATTACAATAGACTGATGGAAAACTGTTTATGATTCTCTGCTATAACTGAGATTTTGTGTCTGTATTTTGGTAGTAAATATCTATTCTAGGGATATCCCCATTGCCAATTATTGATTTGAAAAATCCTCAGGGGACCCCCCATCCCATATATCAAATTATACACATCTCCAGCTTATGGCTCATCTAATTAGACCCACACATCTTAGAATGGTACAAGGAAATCATACTTTGTAGTTAATTGGGTTATTGTAAATGGAAAAAACATACAGCAGCATGCCAATGGACCATTTACACCTACCGTCAATACAGTACACTTGTAATGAGATTTGTCTACACCCACTTACCACATTTACAGCTGCCCAGTTCCCTCTGGGCCAGCTCCAGTTTCAATTTACATATCCAGCACTTCTTTTTATTTTTCTGCTCTGGTCTATTCCTTGGTAAGAAGGGATCTTCCAATCCATCTCCCTCTTCTCGTTTTTCTCCCTCGGCTTGGTTGTCTGATTTTTCTACATTTGAGTTGTCATCCGTTACACTGTTGCCATCGACAGACGATGCAACTAGACCTAGTTGTTGGAGCAGAGCTGTCTTTTCGAAGGTGCTGTTGGACTGTCCTGCTTCTACTTTTGAAGCCTTTATCTTTTGCATGTATTCTAGGAAAGGAAAAATGAACAGTGAGCATCACTTACAGTTAGTGAGTATTAATAGTAATAACTCGTCTGACCTGAGGTCATAACTTCTACGTCTTGCCCATTTTGTTATCATTCATGTGCATTTTAATAAATGATTGATATTCATTGTCCACATTTTTTTTAAGCTAATGCTCTCTACATAAAGTGTGAGCACTGATTATAGCATGTAACAAGCCAAAAACTAATTGCAGTAAATACTGTTGAGCATTAGCTGGCATGTGTAAGACATACTATAACACTCTTGCTTCAGCATGTCCTCATGTACAGGTATATACACACATTGGGATACGCCCACTGAACCAAAATCATAATCATGAATCTTTGGCTTCTTAATATAACAGAATAGAAGAATAATAATAACCCATTTATTAATACAGTGGAACCCCAACCTCCTCAAATGAAGTTCCACTGTAGTATATGTTCACAGTATCTGTAATGTCAGGTTTCAACAATCTGGCCAATGTACTTTGTGAATTCACAAATTGAGGTCACAAAAAAGGTGCATTATAGACAAACCCCAAAGTTATAGCTCAAGGGTATTAAGACATGATTACACCATGGCAGCTGGAGTGGCTTGCTTTAGCTGGTCTTCCTTTGATGTGGGAAAGTGCTTTAAGAGACAAAGCTTCCCACAGCATGAACATGAAATGAGTTTGTACCCGTAATTTCCTGTTTACTTTTAATTTTTTTAGTGAGAGGAAGTCTACCTATGATGGTTGAAATGACAAGATCAGGGTATTCTCAGTCACTTGACAGCCCCCCAAACATACTGACCATAAATAAGTCTGTACAGTGTGAAGACAATTTACATTAATATGGTGTAACATTGATTTATCTGTTCAGAGTATAAAGCCTAGAGTCCACCCCCTCCGATTGGGAATATGGAATCCACACTAAGGTGGCCCATATACACTGGTACAATGCTTATTGCATAGTGGGTATTAATTAGAACAAACACTAAATCCTTAAATTCACACCTACATGTCATGTATCTTACACTAACTGTAGAAACTAATGTATCATTCAATAATACTAACAACTTTCTAGCCACACCCATTAAGCAAACAACTATTCCTGACCACACCCATTAAGTGACAGCTATGGTCAGATGGACAGTTCCACTAGTGAGATTCGGAAGTATTTGGCAAGGTACAATAGTCCTTGATGAGTTCACTAGCTTACCTTTATAACATTTTGAGCACATGTTCATTGTCTGTGAAGATCTATGGATATAAGAAAACTATATATATACTATCACTGGGAAAGCACACTGACCACTACATCAACCCACATCTGACTATACATAGCCAGGCAAACATACAGGTGGAAGGGCCCTCTTATAATAATGAATAGAGATAGCTAGATATAGAGTTAGTTAGCAACATATTCTAACTAGTTGGCTCAAATCTTTTTTACAGGTCTTAGTTATAGCTCTCTAGTAAAATAAATGGTCTCACCCAGCTCAGACACAAGGTATGGTTGGAAAATGATCTATCCACGACCGAGACAACTTACCCCCAAAATCCACATATACATCTCTTAGGCTTTCCTTCCCCGGCTTCAGCCATAATAGCTAGCTAACCCAAGAGTCTTCACAACCAGCAGCTATAAAACAACGAGATCCGACGCACTACCTTCCTCCCAACTAAGCTGTAGCTACCGCGACATTACCCCACTCGGAGTATAAGCCAAGAATGAAATCATCAATTACCAACTTCCACCTTATAATAATATTATAATAGCTCCACCTACTGCAATAGAAGCTCTATTGTGTGTTACCTAGGCGACTAGCCGAGAATGGGGAGGTGCCCAGAAGCTTAGTTAATAATTGTAAGTAGCCTGCTGTCTATTTTAATATGACTCCACATCAATGTAATAGCTCTTCAGTCCCAATATTAATTTATAATAATTATTATCTGTAGATGGAGAGTTCTGATGCTTATATTGCAAGGAGAGGTTTTGGTGGCTACACCAAGCACTTCTGGTCTGTGTCGATTCCAAAGAGACCTGACAACAGGTTAGCATGGGTGAACAGATGGCATAATCCAGATGACTCCAGACATACCACTCCATCTCAGGCCGTCAAGTTCACAAGGAACTCTGTACCAACTTCTCGTGTCCCCTCCATTTGGGGACCTATCCCTGAGCCTCCCCTCAAGTGCTTTTCTAGGGTAACTGAAGAGACAGGGACATTTCCATCCTGTCATTCTACTCGGTGTGAGCAGTGGTCTACTCTCAGACAGATATTACCTTCCAAAGGGTTCTGCACAAAGAGACCACCCCAAAAATGGGGGGTATCTGATGCAATAACACTTCCTACAGTGACGCCAAATATACCCAAACGATATCCAAAGATAAACAGTACAATGACAAAGTAAGATATTGTTGTAACTTCTGCTTATTAGCATAAATAGATCTAATCTTGGTAGTACCTCCTTATTTTCACTGTGTGGTCAAAATATTTGACACTAAAAAAATTTTTTTGCAGCCAATGGCCAATGATGAATATAGTAAAAATAAAGTGGCAGTGAAATTAACCAGATCTAAGGTAGATTGTTATCATGGAAAAAACCATTGACCCATAAAAATTTTACTTACCAAGAATAGTTTAACATAGATCAGTCAACTATGAATGCTTTCCCCCTTTCATAAAAGTAAATTGACAGTGTCACAGGTTCTATGGTGTTTAAATTTCTATGGAAAATTTTAGTAGGTGTAATCTAAAAGGGTATTATTATCATCCTTTTAATCACTGTTATAACTTCTTTTTATGCAGTTTTGTGGATAGCATGCATTCTACAAACATATTCTTTAGATTGCACTAGAATTTTGTCAATACAATGATTGCAAAATATTTACTGATTCAGTCTCATGTATACATATCAAGAGATATCTGGTAAAGGATCAACAATAACTATATTGGATGGTTATTAAGATCCAGTATAAAAATGTACAGCTGTTGGCACCAATGAGTATGCAAACAACAGCAACAACAACAACAACAAACAGCAACAACAACACTTGATGGCTTCAACCTGCAGTGTCTTGGCTTTCTGCAAGCAGAACTTCTCTGTTCTCATAGGCCCAAAATCCATTGAGGTCAATCAGGATACTAATAACAGTCTCACCTTGCCCACTGTATTTTTACCAGAAAAGTGATTACAATACAAGCAGTAAGCTAATTACATGCAGGGAGTGAACATAATTGTTACTTAATTAACAGATATAATAATAACAATGTACTGTCTTGCTATTTTGGCTCCTTCATGCTCAAAATCTTTGAAGTGGGTAATAAGAAAATAGACTAAGGACACATTATTAGCAAAAATAATCCATTTCCATTCTGTACAGAGTAATATACATGTAACAACTTTCCAATCTTTCATGACTTGTAATCTAATGTGATTTTGTAATTTTTCGAATAAAGGGTATAGAATTGCAGTAGGTAATGATCAGCATGCAGGAAGTAACCTTATCAAAGGCTAGTAACTATTATTATCACCATCAAAAGTTGATATACCATGCAACTTGTGCATCAAGTATGTGAGTTCCTTCAAATGAGAACAAAAACTTGAGGAACACACACTGAAATGCTCAGATGTCAGCTTATAAGCTGGAGCTCTACTGACCCAACTCAACCTACTGCTGTACTCTCCAGGTCAGTACTATGGTAAGTAGGTGGTGGACTTCATATGTTGTCATTGTTTATATGAAAGCTAATCTAATCCACCCACCTGTTTCTACCATAGTCTTATGACAACAGGCCCAAAAGCACAGTAATAGACTCACTTCAAACAGTATTAAGTATATTTTGTTACAAGAGAGTAGCAAAAAACAAACAAAAAACCACCACCACCACCACAACAACAACAACAAACTGATAATTCAATCAAGTACCTGGTAATAAGGTCCTGTAGTGTGATGTGCAAGGGGTTAGTAGGTTTTATCATATCATAGATCTCATCCTGCAAACACATGCATACAAATCAGTTTAATGGCAATTGGTGTGGACAATTTCTAGCTGAGCACAATATTTACCTTTATGTCTTGAAACTTCACTGGCTCATGTCCATGTAGTTTCATTTGTTCTTGAATACCCTATGACAACAGGAATATAGTTATTAACATCACTACAATCCCCATAATGTAAGTACAAGGGTGTGCTAACAGTCTAACCTGGAGAGGACACCATATACTATAATAGGTTATAGCAATAGAGTAACATGCTATTTCTGGTAACAATAGTGTTGCACTGAGGCCTTATATTTAGCATGTGTGTGACATCCATACCCATAATTTCACAATGGGTCCGGCTACCCACTACTCATAACCAAAAAGTAATAATAATGTTATTGTTCGAGGCTTAAAATGGAGACAATATTATACACCACTGGTAATCTAAATCTAATCCAATCACAACTGCAATTTGAGTAAAATAGCTACAGTAGACATCTACCAAAGAGCTACTGAGCTACTGGGATTTTCTAGTTAATTGAAGTGACATTGTTAGCATTGAGTTCTCACTAGCAATTCTGTCAACCTCAAGAATTTATGGGATAGATCATTATCACTGTCATCATAGCCTTAACACTTAAAATAATCACACCTTCAAGTTTTGGTAATAAACACCAAACGCATGTTGTGATTTATACATGACTTAAAAAGTTCCTCCTACATAATAAGTATTCTATTCTATACCATGCAGTTAACTGCCATGACTCATGATGTTACACTTACCCTAAAAAAGTAGTTGAGAGTGAATGAATCAATGTAACCCATCCCACGAATGTCCACTAACCTAAATAAATACTGTAAAGCCTAAAAATAAAATGGGAAAAAATTACCTTCCTTCCTTCCTTTTATTATCTATTACCTGAGGTTCTTTTCTATTTTCCATAGCAAGCACAAAATCAAGATAGGTCTTGTAATCCTGTATTACAAATATACCATCCAAAATCATACACGTACTAAGCTATTTCCTTCTTAAACACTTCAATAACAAGATCCATATTGACAAACAAAACACTTTTAAACACCAAATACTGGGCCAAAGTGGAGAGACAGCCAGGATTCTTAAACCCTGAAATCATTTTTTTTTTTAAATAATTAGTTTAAGAGGGCCATCATAAACAAACTGTAAACAAGGTAACATTCATAATTGCATCACAGACTGTAAAGAAAATATGCATGGCTAATTATAGTGGAATTTGACAATATTAAAACTGAAGAATTTCTCTGATTGAGATTCCTTTCCCCTACTTAGCACTCAGCTTAGTCAGCTATGGGATAAAAAATAATCACCAACTATTGGAGTGGATAGGAACAAATTATAGTCATATGCATTGATATATGAAAGACCATGCTGAAACTTACCACTTCACCATCATAGGTCAAGCATTCTTGGAATACCCTATCCACGAATAGTTTAGTGAGAGTCCCTGTCCCATATCTATGAGAGAGTAATGTGTTTTCACATTCTTAATCATAGTACATGTGTGCATTATATTATTTGAGGGGGTTGGGGTGACCTCTATAGAGGTGAAGGTCCACATTGTTTTAATAGCCCTAGGCACACAAGTAAACCATAAAAGGAAAAGTGTAACATCATGTTAGCCAGGTAGGATTAAAAAAAGCCAACAGAATTTCCCAACCACAAAGTGATACTCTTTATAGTGTGCATGCCAGTACATGCCAGTACCTGCATTGACCCAGCCCAGCCCAACCTCACATACCTGACTTTGATTTGTATAATATAATACATATATACAGCAGCATTCAGAAACGATAGCACATAAATAGTTTCCTTAGGAATGTGTAGTAATAAGGTTGGAGCTTTAGTAAAGCATTTGAGGTCCACCCACACCTAATAGAACCCAAAAAGTGTGCTCTAAAATATCAGATTGCTAGGAAATGGTGAAATTATATAGAAGAATTCTATAGTGTTTGAAACCTCAGAATAACAGCTCTTAAATCAAAGGACATTAAACTATAACTACACCTGATCTGTCATTCTTTTTATTCCAGCTATAGTACCTACTAGTCTACTGGGACCAGGGAGATCTTTAGCATGCTCAACATCCTTAAAGAAGCAGTTTTGTACCTATTACACTAGGCATATACTAAATCAGTTAGTTATCTTCAAAATAATAAACCTATCATCCTTGATAATCTTGCTTCCAAAGACTGCATAAAGCTTCCCAAACTAATTAGAACTACTGGTTTACTTTCTCTTTGATGTGGTCAATGCCTAGGTAAATTGATGATCCCAGAGGACCTGTAGGCTGTGGCCATTACATCAGGTTTTCAGAATGTGGGGCAGATTGGAAGGGGGGAGGAGTCAACAAAACACCCATACTTATATAGCTATATCTAAAAACCATTATGTTCTGCCTTACCTAGAGAGTTCCGACTTGCTCAGCATTCCATTGTGATCAGTGTCCAGGCTGAGATATTGACCTGCAACAAGGTGGTTTAAAAGGTATCATGCCACAATAATGTATTAGGCAGTCAGAAAAGTGAATGACAGCAAGTTTTTCCTGCTTATAGCAAAAGTAAGTCAAAATGTGGGTATGTTTATAGGCAGAAAACATAATGAATATCCAGTGGTTTCAAAAAAAAAACCACAAAATAACTACTATAGTTTATGTAACTTTATACCATATATCCTCAGTGCAGAGGGAGCTGAGAACCAATTAGACTCCTGACTCTCAGTGGATAAATCTTCATCACGCAACTGTGTGGAATAAAGGTATAAAAATGTTACCTGATCATTATCCCTACAGCCGGCCCACTAGAATAATTGACAATAGGACACCACCCCCTCCTCTGCACACCGCCCACAGTATAGCGCATCACAGTTTACACTCTTACTACGTAGGAGCACGAAAGAGTAATAAGATAGTCTCAGCGACAAAAAAGTACATGCATTAGACTAGCCTACTAGCTACAGCAAAAAAAGCAGGTGAAACCACAAAACCGACACAGCACTCAAGTTTACTCTACATTCGTTTGAAATGGGCAACTACTTCAAGAAACTGAAAGGTCTTCTTGAAAGCATGGGGAAGAGCGAGGCTCGTATTTTGATGCTGGGCTTGGACGCCGCAGGAAAAACAACAATCTTATACAAGCTCAAACTGAACGAGACGGTGTCGTCTATCCCCACCATTGGCTTCAATGTAGAGACAGTCACACCAGTTAAGAATGTCACCTTTACAGTCTGGGATGTCGGCGGTCAAGACAAGATCAGACCGCTGTGGAAACACTACTTCCACAACACCGAGGGTCTGGTTTATGTTGTGGATTCCGCAGACAAAGAGCGGTTTTTAGAAGCCAAAGACGAGCTATACTGGATCCTAGACTCCGAAGAGATGAAAGGCGTACCAGTTATGGTCCTAGCAAACAAACAAGACTTGCCCACTTCACAAAAGACGGCCGAAGTAGCTCAGAGGCTAGGCCTGCAGCAAATCAGGTCGCACCCGTGGTATATCCAGGGAACTTGTGCTACAAATGGAGACGGCTTGTTAGAAGCCATGACTGAGCTGGGAAGAATGGTCAAAGACTTTAAGAAGAGCAGAAGATAAGTAACCATATTATTATCAATCATCCACTCTAATTAGTTGTTATTCTATTCTCTCGTCTTGCCTAGCTATATAACTTTTACTACTTCAACTCTACCCCCCACTCCACCCCAAAATTGTACTTTAGCTAAAATTCACTTGGTGATTTGCTTACCTTTTGATTTTATGCTTTGTACATAAACCTATATTATGTATGCATTCACACACTCTACATCAGACTTCACTTATAACAATAGCTACTATTCTTCAATCCTCTACATAATAATTTATGCCAGCCACTTTTTTTTTTTCTTAGTTAGGGAGCAAGGTAAAATACTCCTTCTGAGAGTACAGGGTAGAAATGTAACTGTCAGATAAATTTATGGTTATTATGGGGGAGTGATACACAATATCTGTTCTTCTTTCCCAGTTTGTTGGGCATTCGACCATAATCTGGAGGGGAAAAAATTAATGTGAGCCACTGACAATGAACACTGTAATTACCAAGGTGCAGTCAGTACTTCTACTTTTAAGACTTTTTGCACATATAGGCTAGCATAACATCTTCCACTTAGCCTCTATAGAGTGCAACACATGTACAGCTTACCATGCTTTAGTTAAGGAAACATTGTGACCAGACAATTAACTGTATCTCCAAAAATAAACAATTATTAATTTCTGGACATTCAAATATCACACCACCATCTGCTAATTAAGTACATATACAATGGAGCAGTGCTAATGGTGCAACACAAGAAGTGTCAAGTAACACAATGTGTTGGCATGCACCCCAAATTGCAGGTACATCTGCCAACACATTTCTTCTTGCAAAAAGTACTTTGAAGAGGATATTTTGTACATCCATATTAACTCCTGTACACAGTGAACTCTGTCCAAAAACTTTAGTAGTCTGACATCAAACCACACATCTGGTCATTCATACTCTAACCAAAAATATGTTTGAACATAATAAGTTAGGTGTACAGGTAGTCTTGACAGCATTAATAAGGTACCAGATACCAAGCTGTTTATCTACAGGTTGGAGTTGACAATGAAGAAGTATCTGCTTCATAAGACGTCAAATCTATCAGTATAGAGCGTTATGTGGAGGTGACCAACTCCTACCATGTTTGTTACATTGAGTAGGTGAAGGTACTCTCATTACAAACTGAGCAATTTGTAGCATGCTACAACAGTGTTTGGAAAACAAGGTTTCTGGATTACTAATGGCTGACAGGGTTGTTTTCATAGTTGGTACAAATTCTTTGTTGTCTATGTAGAAGCTTTTAGGTAATGTTACTCACCTTTAACCTTAACTACCAGAAACATTATTCATATAACTATCTCTAGCCTGGACCTATATAAACCTGCCTACAACCCTTTATATTATACACAAGAGCTGTTTCTCCTTCTTACCACTCACCCCACCCCCCCAAATATCATCCCTGTCTGGGATATAAACATGAATACACTAATGAGAAACATAATGTAATTGTCATTGAGGGTGGGCAAGGCCCTTTTGAGGTCAATGCTGCAATGTGAAAGTGATTCTTTCTAATTCATAGGTAAAAAATGGTGGAAACTAAACCACCTCAAAAATCTGTCTCTTAAAGTACAAACCACGGTAGTTTATACTGGACTGCTTAAGCATAGACAGATGATATTCAAATTATGACCCACCCATAAAAGGAGTCTTTAGACAATGATAACATGACCATACCTCCAGTAAGTCATCCAAAAAGCCACAAGCCAAAATATCTTGTATCTTGATCTTGCCTGTTCAAAAGGAAGCTGATGTGAATTCCAGAGCACAAATAAAGATTTTAACTTAGATGGTCAAATTGCTGTTGAGACATATTAGGGTAATGGTATCAGAACTAGAGAGCAGGTGTAGGCATAATGTTACCACAACACAATAGTTTTCTGCTTCTAAAGCTGGAGATCATATAACCATCCTGTTATTTTGTCTGGAGAGAGGAGGGTGTGGAGTCATTGTTCTCCCCCCTCAGAAAACAGGGGTGTGACAAGGAGAAGATGATATTCATAGCTCCAAGTTTTACAAACCCAGTGAAAAATACTATGCAGATTGGACTATAAAAATGATGATCAGGGGATAATTTCTTACTGACAGTGAGTAAGAGTTCCACTGGTTACCTCTAAAATAATTATCTTTGTAGTCATCAAAGCATTCATACCTACCACAGTGTCAATGAAGTATACCTGTGCCAGAAACTTGTTTAAATACTGAAAGGGGAGAAAACTCAACCTAAGTGTTTCCAGGAATTGATATTCATGTACTACAACACTCTTTCTAAACATTTTGTTATTTGGAAGTGAAAGACCAGGGAGTAAACAATCACTTTCTTTTCCCAAAATAAGCAATAAAATTAATATTCATTGTGGTGGATCTGACTGATGAGTATGTAATGCACACTACCTATAAATATTTACACTAGCCAAGTTATAAACAAACTGTAACCTGGCTAACCCCCAAGTTCAGGCTGTATTTTAATTAATGTGGTTGCATGTTAATTACATGGAACCTTATGGCCCAACATTGACTCTCACTTAAAAGCTGTTTAGAGATTTCTCAATACCTATTCAACATAGTATTACCTGACCTCTAGAAACCAGATAAGTACCTACAGAAACCTAAAAGGACAATATTCATTGTCCTGGATAATTGTACATGGACCATAATAATTGGCTGGAATTAGCTAAATTCTTAGCAGACAACATAACACATGGAGGGGCTTAGAATTCAAGTTTCTCAATCTTTATCTTAGTCCACAGTTTATACTCACTTGCTATCACCACAATAAGATCAACAAAGTTCTTATAGATGTCCACAATAGGCTAATACTTTTGACCACTATTCAGCCATTATATTAGAGAATCATATTATTCAAAAACAAACAAACTAACAAAAAACAGACTGTGTCTAAAGGAATTATGTAGTACCTACCCAGAGCTTGCTCCCATGAATTTAAATTAAACACTACATACTATGTTTTATTTCCCTAGTTGACTATACTAAGTAATGTGGACATCCCTATGTGACACCACAAACACACACACCTGTCCGCATTGGGTCGAGGAAGAAAAAGAATTTCCTGACAGCTGTGCAAACATAGAATGAGTAAAAGGACTCTTCTAGACATCTGAGCTGAGGGAGGGTTGGGATAAGTTCAAGGATATAGTTTTCAAGGTCCTGTATAATAATAATAATAATAATAATCAACTCAAAACCATTTGACAAGAACAATTGGCAGAACAATAATTAAGAATAAGGACCATGCTAACTTGTTGGGCCAAGGCAGGTTTTAAAAACTAAAGTCTCCATCAGGTCCCACCCCCAAACCATATTAACAGTACCTTCATAAGGTTCTATCCTTTACCACTCAAAACCTTAAACCATGACCTCCCTATAAACTTTATCAAACCATTTATCACGACTAAAAGGGAGGTTCTGTTTCGTCACAACTACATCTAATGCTCTCAAAACTACTGAGGTACTGGGCCCTTTAGATCTATCAATGAAACAAAGCCCATTTATAAGTGTGACAAGACCCTACACAAACAAGTATTTATAACAATATACACAAGGACAATTGACACTTACAAAGGTGTACTGACTATACAAAGGTATACTGAACTATATAAAGGTGTACAGACTATAAGGTCAAAATGTAACATACATGACAATGTTTTTTTAAATTAGTAATCTAAAAATTACCAGTGTTTTTCTAGTAATCTAAAGATTAATTATACTTCCCATAAACTATTATAACAGTATACCCAGCAGCTCCACCCACATTGGCATAATATTAGTTCTCAAGGAGACAATGCCCACTACATATGTATAGTCTACCACTCAAAGCTAATGAGTACTTGATCTACAAGTGATACTCTAGAACATAACTGTATTACTATCACTTTGTATGTATTTCTAATGTAAACTATATGTATCAAAACACAATCAGACCATTACCACAGCTCCAATTCAATTCCACTCAATTTCATAGCAATTATGCAATCTCTATAAAGCCAGATCATCCTAATTATACCTTCAGAATAATATATTACTGGCTCCACAACAAACTTTCAGTCGCTAAGATACTTTTGTACTGGTCCCAGGCAGCCACTCTGCTAGACAATACTTAATGTGCTCCTAGACAATTAAGACCCTCGGCTTCATTGGCACACAAATTTCACATTTTTCATCACAGGCACATACAAGCTACAGATAATTACCGACTCCTTGAGAAAGCCAAGACCTTGAATATCAAAGAGACTGAGTCCAATTCTAGTCTGCTGCAGCCAAACTGGAAACAAAAAGAGAGAAAATAGATCATGGTACAGTGCTGTGCTGTCATTTGATGATATTGTAGTAGGAAATTTGCTTTGTTTGGGACATGACAAAGTTGGAGGTTGTAAAGAAACCAGTCTCCTTATTGAATGGTGTCAACACTTCACTGTTTAGTTTTAGCAGGTCATATTACCAGGAAGATTTGAGTGTACTATCATGTTCCAGTAGTACAAGATTGTAAGGCAAAACCTAAGGTAGGTAGAGTCCTGACTGTGATGTTATGGGATATTAACTAAACCATGGATGCAGGTACACAAGTCGTTTGACCAATTTCCCACAGCAGCATGTGTTCCATTATCCAGTTTAGAACACTGTATGTTACTGTATACAAGTGTCAGTAAACAAAACTATTCTCTTTTGGGGTCTCCACCACCAAGTGTTAGATACAACTTTCTTTCAAGATTCAAAATACTACAACAATAAAATACCTGTGATAATATTTTAAGAACACAATTATTGAAGCTGTGTGTGTTTCTATAATGTTTCTATGGTGATGTGATTCTTACACAGTTCAAAACTAGTCACATGATAAGATACAGACAAAATAAACCAGAATCCATCTAAGACCTGTTTCCTTTCTCAAAAAAAAGAGATACCAAACCAGGACATAAGTCAGGACACCCTAAGTCAGGACACCCTAAGTCAGGGCACCCCAAGATATCTTTATTGATCAGTGATTATCAGGCAATTGAGTGTACCCCAACTTCTAAAATAACAGTAGAGTGCCACTATCAGGTGTGTGTGTATGTGTGTGAGGTGAGGGGAGGGGAGAGGGGGTGGGGGTGGGAGCACAATTTATCACTAAGCTGGATTTAACATTATTACCTTTTCTCATGATGTAAGAAAATAACTGTGAAATGGATATTCTAAAGGATAAAAATAGAAAAAATGACTAGGCAGAATCAGTGCTTTAGTTTAACCTTCAATAAAGGACACACAGAAATAAGGACAACTTTAGAGAAGGCATTACTAGCCTCAAGTGTGTCCACCAAGGATTCCATTGTGAGGACATCTGTAGTTTATATCTGTGAAGCTGTAACATAAAACCCAGCAGGAATTGGGAGTGGAATAGGTCTTCAAAGATTAAGCAAGGAGGAGATAAGCACCTCCTAAATATGTTTTCATATGGGAGATAAAACAACTTTTCCCACTAGATATTAAGGGAATCATCCCCTCCAATATTTGACTACATAACTCTACTCTTTGACTAGGTAGTGTCTTTAATTTACTAGGCAGTGTCTTTAGTTTACTAAGGAACACCATGTACATACTATAGGAACACCAAGTACAAATATAGTATACTAAGAAACACCATGTACAAATATAGTTTACAAAGGAACACAACATCATGCATAAATATAGTTTATAAAGGAACACAACACAAATATCCCCATCTCTATATTCCTTCCTGTATTAATACACCAGCTATATCTTTTTCTTCTTCAAAACAAAAAGTAATCATAGGAATTTTACTTTCAACCAAAGTTCTACAGTTTTAACAAACTTACCTTCCATAGGGGTCACTGTTTAACAACTTTGCAAATATCTGAGCACTGAAAAAGATCCTAAGAATAACAAGAAAAATGTCAGTTATTGGTGTGGCACATCTGTGTGCAGCTGGATGCCTCTACTCACTCCCTTGATGTGCTCGGAATGCATTCACTCATACTAACAGTAGCACTCAGGGAAGACCACAATATTAGCAAAACATACTACAGAAAAATAAGTCCTAATTGCCAGTACAATCCAATCTAATTAATGACCTCACTCCAATAAATAGCAGGATTGCACAACTCAACTCTCAGGCTCCTCCCCCTTGTAATAGGGAGGAGGAGCCTGGGGAAAAGGTTAAGAAGAATGACCTCTCAGATAAAGGTAAGTCATAAGTCCCTTTACCCCAACCAGCAGCAGTTATATGTTTAGGTGGAGTGAAATTTTGAGTCGGCCTCTTATCACAAAGCTCTTTTCTTAGCTGAGAATGTGTGTAGATGGTTTAGTTACTTGACATGCTTCATCATGTCTATGTATGCATTTCAGGACAATAGGTTTTCAAGCTGTAGACATAAGAGGGTAGTTGGAAGATAAAAACCACGTCTGATGGTCCATTGAGCAAGTGAATAGGATGGATGATAGAAATTATGCCCTAAAAAAACTGCACATGCATGCATATATAAATATATTCAAGGATCATCATTAAAAGTTCAGTGGGAGAGAACCCTATTAGGAAACTATTCTGGTTACTTTGGGTCAAATTTAAACTTAGAGCAAGTTTCCATCAACTCCTTTTTGTTCCTGGAAAAACATCCCTCCTAGCAAACTCTTTTCTAGTTGATTTTTAACCAATTTTAGCAAAAATGCCAGCAGTGCTTCACACAGACAAAAAAACAAAAACAACAACAACAACAACAACAAAAAAAAAAAACTGTCAAAAAATTACCTCCCCCCTTTAGTATCCATAATTTTTTCCCCTCTCCCCTCCCCTCCTCTCCTTTCTCCACTCCCCCCCCCCCCTCTTTGGCAGCTTTCTAAATGATCCCTACCATCCCTTCCATGTAAAGTGATCAGAAGGGATAATGTTGCAACCAGATCATATCATAATTAAAACAACATCAACTCACTTGCATTTCTCTGATAACTGTTCTTTAATTTTCATGAAGTCAGAGTAGCTGATCATCTGATGGGTAATTGTGCAGAGATTAGAAGGAAATACCATTATTTCTTTGACTTACCTGTTCTTCTCCAATTTCAGGAGGTGTGGGACTCTCCTCCAGCAGAGTCCACAGTTTCTATAATGTAGATAGCTATGGTATAGTCCTTCTTTATAGGCATGGTAAGGGTCATTTCTCCCTTAGAGGTATGGTAATCTTACTTAGAGGTGGACCATTTTCCTTGGAGATATGGTAAAGGGTCATTTATTAGAGGTACTATAGGTATGGTAAAGGGTCAACTCTTAGAGGTATCATAGGTACGGTAAAGGGTCATTTCATACTTATAAAGGGTAATAGATATGGTAAAGGATCATTTCTTCTTTACTGAACACTATATTTGTGGACACTACTATTTACCTGTAGTTCTTCATTGTCCATTAGTTCAGCACCCCGTCGTTGAAGAAATGCAGCTCTGCAAAATCAAAGTCCATCATTCATTGCTGTTTCTTAAAAATTGCTTGCTAATGGAACAAGGCATCCACCCTATCGAGAATGTTTTACACTACAACTCTACTACTGAGACCCTCTCATCACACACACACACACACACACACACACACACACACACACACACACACACACACACACACACACACACACACACACACACACACACACAAACCTAGCCTCTTCTCTCAACTTCTGTTGCAGCACATCATCATCTGAAGGAACCTAAAAAGAGAAATTTGAAGGATGAACACTATAAAAAGTGACAGGTCATGCTACCAATATTCCACACATACTGGATAAGGCATCTGGGTCAAAATTGGTCTGTTATAAGCACATGGGCATTCATGCTGAAATGCTAATGAAAGCTAGTACAATGGTTGACTCTAAACCACTGAATGTTACAGCTGAGGTCAGACAACTAACTACTGTTACACCCATTACACAGAAGTTACACTACAGTCAAGCTTTTAACCATCCACCTTAGAATAAAACTTTGGAATTAAGGAATACTTGTCAGTTTTTTCTCCCTTAAACTTGATGTAGTATTCTTCCAGCAACTGTTTATCTTCCTCCGTGTTAGTAGTGCCTTCCGACAGGCTTTTGGAGTCTGCACCGTTCCCATGAACCCTGTTATACTCTTTAAGACTGTTAACCCAACTTGTGACACCACTCTCTTCCTCGGCCATGGCAATAGACCTAGCCTCCAGGCCGAACTACTTTATAGTAAATAAAACAATTTACTCTAAATAAAGCACAACTAGAGGTCACGCACGTGGACACCTCCTACCACACACCCCAGCTATAATATGTGCCTGAATGTTTTTCTTTGTTGGTGGTTGCCAGCTACATCACTTCATTGTTACTTAGACATCCGCTTTTTCTAACTCGGATGTTAGCTGAAATACGGGAGTAATGGATACTCACACCGCAGATGTGAAGGATCTTTCACTTTTTGAGCAGCTAACAATCTTCTTTGTAATGATTCAAGACTACTGGTTGGGTAGCTTCATTTTGAACCTCCTAGGATATGCCCTTATCATTGTTCCAGCCTCCTTCCTCATCAGGAAATGGAAGCAAGATCCAGAGGTCAAAAGAGGTCAAGTTTGTTACTTGGTACAAGATAATGGTGTCCATGTTGTAGTTGTTCAGGTGATAAATTATGGGTAGGAATTATCCACACCTTGGTTTTCTTTAGTTATGTGTCCAGAGATTTTTTCTTAGTTACCTGTATCTATTCATGGAGTTTTGCACTACCTATGGTAGTTAAGGGTATCTGTGGAGGTTTCCCTAGTTAAGGGTATCCGTGAAGGTTTCCTTAGGGTATCTGTGGAGGTTTCCTCAGTTAAGGGTATCTATGGAGGTTTCCTTAGTTAAAAGGGTATCTGTGGCGGTTTCCTCGGTTAAGGGTACCTGTGGAGGTTTCCTTAGTTAAAAGGGTATCTGTGGAGGTTTCCTCGGTTAAGGGTACCTGTGGAGGTTTCCTTAGTTACGAGTATCTGTGGAAGTTTCCCTATTACCTCATAAATCACCTTTACAGGTAAAGGTATGGTCAATTCCATCTTGAAGATGCTTGTTATTGGAGATGTAGAAGATGCTGACCCAAATTCTAAGGCTGAGGAGGGAAGGGCTAGTACCTCCCTAGACACTAGTGAGGACCCAGAGATCTCGACCTATTACTATTCCATGAAACTTCTGCTATGTATTGTTGGTCTTCAGGCATCATATTTGACCTGGGGGGTGTTACAGGTAAAATTTTAAGGGTTAATGCTGTTTTAAGTAGGCAAAGTGAGTCTGTAGAACCCTAAATTGCAACAGGACTGCTGAAGCTTTAACACCACACAATAAGACTCATACTCAAAGTCTACTATGCTTCTCAAAGCTGTATTTGGTGACATTCTGGTAATCTGGTTTTCTATAGTGTTAGTCTATACACTCTATAGTATTTACAAACCTCAAACAAACTATCACTATGTATCTTGTGTACACACAAGAGATTCTCTTTCCCACTAAACAAAAGGAGAGAGCCTAGAATTGAAGTCATAAGTTTATGGCATTCAGAGCTAGGGACATGTATGCTTTTTTCCTTCCCTATTATGCTATGCTCCAATGCTTTACCCTCTCCCTTATTATGCCCCAATAACATTGCCTATTATGCCCCAATTATGCCTCCATTGTGGCCCAAAATTTTATATTGTAACATTATACTAGCCTCCAAATAGTCTTCTATAGAGGGTGTTATATTGCTTAGTTCCAAACAAATTAGTTAAAAGAGAAAAGCAATGTTCAGCAGCTGCTGAAGATGGCTGCATTAGCAGTGCTTTCTTTATTGCTGAAGACCACTGAAGTAAAAACTCTTCATTAGACTTCCACCATTCTAATTAATGGATCCACCTTCATAGATACACTATCAGCTTTCGCTAAATTGGAGCCTATTATGCCAGCATTATTCCTGCTTTGAGACTTAACCTATTATGCCCAAAATTATGCCGGCATAATTTACATGTCCCTACTCTGAGCTCTTTGGTATACTTCTGATTATTAAAATGTGCTATCTGATTGGCTAGTTTGTTTGAGAGCTGGGGTGCCAATCACTTTTTAACCTTATCTTCTTTCTCTGTGCGAGGCGTGGAGTGCTATGGGTGTGATTAGTTTTCCCAATCTCATTATCATTAATTTTGATTGGATTGATTTAATCATGATCACTAATCATTCTGCAGGAAAGAGTCATGACACAAACTTACAATGGTGAGCACTTCAAGGATTCTCAATTCTTAGTATTCATCAACCGTATCTTGGCCTTGATGGTGGCCGGGCTCTATTTGTGGTGTGTACCACAGCCTCGTCACAGAGCACCCTTCTATAAATACTCCTTCTCCTCCATATCCAACACTCTCAGTAGCTGGTGTCAATATGAGGCACTCAAGTTCGTTAGTTTTCCAACACAGGTATTGGCCAAGGCTTCAAAAGTGATTCCAGTGATGTTAATGGGGAAAGTAGTTTCTAATAAGACTTATCCATGGAATGAGTACTTCACAGCAACTTTGATTTCACTTGGAGTTGCTTTCTTCCTGTTGGCAGCAGATGCTGGTGTAGATAATCATCATGCTACTGAAACCACCTTTGCTGGGGTCGTTATTCTTATTGGGTACATGGTCTTTGATAGTTTTACATCCAATTGGCAGTCAGAGGTGTTCAAGACATACAAAGTATCATCGATTCAAATGATGTTTGGGGTGAATTTGTTCTCCTGTGTTTTCACAATAGCCTCTCTCCTATTCCGTGGTGTTCTATTTTCATCACTAAAGTTTCTATTTTGGCATGTTGATTTTGCATTTCATGCCTTTCTACTGTCCATTTGCTCAGCAGTCGGTCAACTCTTTATATTCCACACCATATCAGAATTTGGGCCAATTGTGTTTACGCTGATCATGACAACTCGACAGGCCATTAGCATATTACTATCATGTATTGTATATGGACACTTGTTGACAATGCAGGCCTTAGTGGGTGTGGTTATAGTGTTTATTGCACTCTTCTTGAGGGTGTTTTTCAGGAGTAGAAAGTGATGGAGCACAAGAAAGATTATTTTTTATTCATTCACACATACATATTTAAGTTTCTGTCAATAGATAATGAAATTGTGAATCATTAGGACCAATATCAATACTCTCAAGTACAATAGCTACCAATGAATATCATGAAATTTGTCTATGATTAAATACCATTATAAAGGAGTATAAAGCAGTAATGGCGTGGCTACTAAATAAACTAGCCTACTTAGTCCAGAAAGGCTTTTTATCACGTGAAGACTTTTCCAGGGCTTTCATGATTTCAATATTGTTTTGCCTAATCTTCTCCAGTTCCTCTTTGTCTTCTAACAGCTCTGGATGTTTCTGCAAACAGGGGGTGGGCATTAATTAGAAACCTTTCCTCCGCAAAGTAAGATAAATACCTTCACTAGACCATTCCTGGTCGGTACTGTGAAGTACATTAGTGCCCATCCAGCGCCCACTACTCCTCCCATAATCGACCAATAGAACAGCTGCTTCCTGACACCAGACAATGGCATCTCGTTCACGTACCTAGCCTCACATTATGACCTACTAGATAATAATAATAATAATTATTATTATTAATAATTATTTATTATTATTATTATTAATACACGTATACATAATAGCTAGCTCCATTGCTACAGTTCTTCTTTTCTTTCAATGTCTAACAGTTCAACCTCAAAAATCAGAGTTGCACCACCTGACAGACAAGTAAGTAAGTAAGTAAACAAAGAAATCAAGTAAACAAACAAACAAAGCAAGCAAACCTGGTATTTTAGGTGGAGCTCCTCTGTCTCCATAACCAAGGTCAGCAGGAATTATCAGTTTTCTTTTTTCTCCAATGCACATACTGCAATATGAACCATAATAATAATAATAATAATAATAATAATAATAATAATAATAATAATAATAATAATAATAATAATAATAATAATAATAATAATAATAATAATCCAATAAAGTGGCTGCATGTCAGATCAATGCATGTCACTGTCCAGTCAAAAAGTCTATGCTATTTTTACGGAAAGGCTAGCCCCCCACCCACCCCACTGCCCATATAAAACAGGAGGATCTAGGTCTGGTGACACTCCTCCTCTCCCCTCCCAACAATAATTGTCCTGTGGCAATTAAGGAGACAGTCACAAGCTCCTACATTGTATACCACATGATACAACCTGCACTTGGTCATTGACAATGAATCAATATTAAAAGGGCCATAACACAACTACTTCAGTGAAAACACTAGATCTATGGTATTTGCATAGCACTTTACTATCTCAGGTAACCCTGAACAAAAATGGCCTCACAACTCACAAGGCAAAAGCAGCTGCTTTGTAGGAGGTAGCTACATAATTTACTTATCATGACTATGGTCTACAAAAGACAGACTTACTTCAATAGTCCTTGGTCCCATCCTACAGTGACAATAAAAGTGGGAAAAGGTATACTTTCATGGAAAACAGAAGACAGGAGTGGCATATTGCTGTGTTGATATTTAGATGAAATGGTAACTGATATATACCTTTAATCACTTGTCCAGTTCCCAGGGTAAATTGGAATGGAGAGCCACGAGGAATACTGCTATCAAATTCAGTTCCATCTTCCAATGTTCCCTGGAATAAAGATTACAGTAAGACAGACATTAATTTTACTACTATTACTCACAGTGTAGTGCATAGAGAGCTTGTCTCCCTTTTTGGACCGCATTTCACAAGTTTCTGGACGCTTTTTCACACCAATTTGAAGACCCCCTTTCTTCTCTGCGTAGCATACTGCTACTAACACCGTCAAACACGCTAGAAAAAGTGCAACCTTCATCTTCCCTTACCCAGAGTTAGCAGCGACCCTTTACCAAAAAGATCTCTATCTCACTGCGCATGCTTACAGACAACACGTTGCTGCTTCGACGGATAATTCCATGTTCTGTGGAGATTTCTTCTTTCGATTTCCCTGTTGCTCTCGAAGCTTTTAGAGCGTACAAGTCTCCCGTTGAATCGTGTCGCCATGGCTAGGTAAGTGAATTCAAATTCCTTTCTCTAGTGTGCGTTATTTAGAGGTATAATAGTGCTTTTAAAAATGTACCTAAATGAGGTCTAATCCCAAATGCAGAAATACAGATCACTTAAAGGGTATGAAGTAATGATTTAGGGCATTCAAAATAAAAGGTTTTGTCAGCAAAAAAAAAAAAAAACCCAAAAAAAAAAACAACAACTTGCAGGTCTGTTACACTCATTGTAGAATCACTAGCCTCTACTTTAGAATTTCATCTGTACTCATTTGTCACTTGAAAATAATCATAGCTTCTTTATAAATCCAGTTTTCATTTATGACAGCAGAGAAAGTGTTGGGGTGTCATGAATCACTACAACTCCTACTTAATGTCCCAAGAACCCAATCACTATGCAACATAGGCATAGAGCTCTCATTCTCACATTAAAGGGCTCAGTCCTTCCAGTTTTCATAATGTGGCCAGTGTGAAACTCAAATCACTTGTTATAATACAAGTGGATAGGCTTTGCAACATTTTTCATTGATGGGTACATTACAAGGTCAGATTTACATTATGCTGATATACATTATGCTAATAATCATGGTACAGTAACCTCCAGTTTTGTGTCAGTTTAATAGCAAGTGGCATTCATCTTAGAGTTTAGTGCTGATTATTTAGAGTAATTTCTATACTTTTAGTAAACCAAAATCCGAGATGTCAGAAGAGGATCTTCGTAAGAAAGAAGAGGAGGAGTTCCAGACAGGACCATTATCTGTTCTCACTCAATCCGTCAGAAACAACACACAAGTACTGGTCAACTGCCGTAATAACAGGAAACTCCTTGCCCGTGTAAAGGCCTTCGATCGTCACTTCAACATGGTGCTGGAGAATGTTAAAGAGATGTGGACAGAAGCACCCAAGACTGGTAAAGGGAAGAGCAAGTCAAAACCAGTGAACAAGGACAGATTTATTTCTAAAATGTTCCTAAGGGGAGATTCTGTTATTTTAGTGTTACGTAACCCTGCTGTAGCTTCAAAATGATCTTTTATGCACACTAACTATATATAACTGCTTTAATTTGATATTCTCTTCTCAGTTTTAATCACTATTATTATACATGTGCTATCCCTTTTATCTCTGGCATTTCTATCTTTGTGAAACTGCGTGTCTCGGTACGGGTCGTCAGAGGTGTTTGCCCCTCCTATAGTCGACCTTTTACCTTTTGTTTGTGACGTGGGGGGGTGTGCAGTTATGAAAATCTTTGGCTTTGTGGTGCTAAGTCTTCTCTTATGTCATTTGCAATGGGGTACTGCGTTAACTGATCCGTATTCCGAAGAAAAATTGGACGCTTGTGATTCTAAACAACACCAAACCTGTGCTTCAGGTAAAAGCAAGAAACAAGATGATTGCTGCACAGTCGAGAGGGATTCAGATATTTTGGACGAAGGAAATCCAGGTGAAACAATTGCAGAACCTGCAAACGATTCAGAGAGCTCAGATTTGAAACCTCGTCGCTCAGAGCTCCCAACTAGCTTGCTGCTAAACGACTATGTATTGATTCCTGGAGGGACTTTCATGATGAGATCAGAATCTGGATATATTGTATAGGGTGATGGAGAGAGTCCAGTTCGCAATGTATCTATAACTGAGTTTTACATACAAAAATATGAAGTTAGTAATGCTGAGTTTGCACATTTTGTCAAAGTGACTGGTTATACAACAGAAGCAGAGAAGTTCGGAGATTCCTTTGTACTTGATGTTCTATTGTCGGAGGAGGTAAAGGCCAATATAACCCAGGCTGTAAAGGATGCTCCATGGTGGCTGCCAGTAAAAGGTGCTTACTGGTTCCAGCCAGAAGGGGAAGACTCAAATGTCACTTACAGAGGGGATCACCCAGTTATCCATGTGTCCTGGAATGATGCAGTTGCTTACTGTAAATGGAACAATGGAGGAAGACTTCCAACGGAAGCTGAATGGGAGTATGCAGCTCGAGGAGGATTAGACAGACGGCTCTTTCCATGGGGAAATAACCCCAAACCAAGGGGGGAGCATTGGATGAATATTTGGCAAGGAAAATTCCCTGAAGAGAATACAGAAGAAGATGGTTTTTTTAAGCACAGGTCCAGTTAATTCCTATCACCCAAACAAATACAGCATGTATAACATGGCTGGGAACGTGTGGGAGTGGGTGTCAGACTGGTGGACAACAAGACACTCAAGAAGTTTTGTGAAGGATCCAAAGGGGCCTTCTTCAGGGACAGATAAGGTCAAGAAGGAAGGCTCTTACATGTGCCACAAGGAATACTGCTATCGGTATCGTTGCCCTGCCAGAAGTATGAACACTCCAGACAGTTCAGCATCCAATCTAGGTCTATGATGTGCTAAAAGCAGAATTTGACTTTATATAGGTTATGTGCTTCAGTGTATAATAATAATTTCTCATATCCATTTTTTAATCATCAAATTTAATGCATTAAAAATTTCATATCCACTCTTAATATTATTGTATTGTGATACCTTGGACCGGCTATCTGCACACTAGCTTAGTATAGCACAAAAAATTCTAATTCAGAAATCACACAACTCACATAACTGACAAAAATACACAATGAACAAGGTTAAAAAGTAAAATGACAATAACCACAAAATTATACCGGTAATTAGCTATTATAATGCTATGCAGTTTATCACATGTATAACTGAGCAATGTTACATCTTATAATGGGTTTAATTTTGAAGAGTAGAATATAAAGGAGAATAAAGCATTGGATCTTCTTTTGAGTTGGCAAAGACCTTGCAGTTGTTATCTCCAGGAATGGTCATATACCCATTTCCATCACCAGTAGAATTCACATTCAAATATGGCCTTTTCAAACGATCATAACTTGGTTCAGAGTCATAAACAGGATTGTCCATGGCAGAAGGGTCATCATAGATTGTAGCAGTAGAGATTTTTAACTGACTTGGAACTTCTTTTGAGTAGGCAAAGACATTGCGGTTGTCATCTCCAGGAATGGTCATATACCCATTTTCATCACCAGTAGGATTCACACTCAAATCTGGTCTTTTCAAACTAATTGGTTCATCATAAACAGGATTGTCCATGGCAGAAGGGTCATCATAGATTGTAGCAGTAGAGATTTTTAACTGCCTTGGATCTTCTTTTGAGTTGGCAAAGACCTTGCGGTTGTCATCTTCAGGAATGGTCATATACCCATTTCCATCACTAGTAGGATTCACACTCAAATCTGGCCTGTTCAAACGATCATAACTTGGTTTAGAGTCATAAGCAGGATTGTCCATGACAGAAGGGTCATCATAGATTGTAGCAGTAGAGATTTTTAACTGCCTCTTCACATAGAATACTATAGAAATGATGATAATCAGTGCCACCAGTATTACCAAGCAAACAATGACAATTGAAACTACAACCACAACAGTTGTGTTTGAATTTGCTCCATCTTCTGTAAAAATAAATAAAATATGATTAAATGTTGTTGATGATATTTTGACAGTTGGAACTTGGAACCCCTCTATTATACTATCCCTCCCTACCCATCCATCCTGACATCATTTGATTACACTCTTAAGTAATGAAGACAATCCCTGCATTTTGACCCCCTAATTACATTAATGCCTCTCTAATCAGGATACTTAATTATATAATATTAAAATCATAAGGATGGCAGTGACTCTCCTAGCAGTAACATACTCATATGGTTTTGAATGTTGGCAAGGTTGGATTCACAGTTTAAACCAGTGTAATCTGGTTCACACAAACAAAAGTATTCATCATCATCACGACCATCCTATGCATAGAAAAAGAAAAAAGAGAACAGATCCATCTCTCTATGAACACCAGAAGGTCAAGAGGAAGAGGCAGAGAGGTGCATGATTTTATTAAGGGAGAATCATGAAACATTATTTTGGTTCACAATTCTGGAAATTTCAAAGTAAAATATTTTCAGAAGCCAGAATCATTCTTAAACTAGCAAGTACCCACCACACAGTGTGGTGCCTGGTGAGGAGTTTGTGTAAATTAATACAGCCTTTTTTCACCACATATCATACTTTAAGTTTGCATTCCCAGTTAGCATCAGAGTGCTCCCTGACCCAGTGGGCCCCAAGAGTTAGGGGTGAAGTTACTCAAACTGGGAAACACAAAACATAGCTTATACAGTTAGGTGTTAAAAAGATGAATCTACTCCTCTCCCTTTGTCTTGCTCTTTCTCTCTGTGTCTCACTTTCAGCTTCAGACATGTCTACTTTCCTTTGTCTTGCTTGAGAATCCATGCTCACTGATGCATGCTTACTGTGCTAATTTGTGAAATCCACAGTGCCAGTGAAAAAAAAAAAAAAAGAAAAAAGAAAACAAAAGGTTAAAAGGATAAGAAATAAAGAAAGGAAAGAAAAGAAAAAATGAAAAAAATGTGTGTGGGATTGAACTTGGTACCTTTGGTATTTTGTTACATACAGCTTATGAATTATTCATGAATACATACAGACAGTGTGGTAACTATGGACAATGGACTCTAACTATTGAACACATTATTATAATAATAATTGTGGTGACATCATTTCCTGAGTGTATGCATATATAAATCTTAATTCATTGTATTGTTCAGTTTTTCGATCTGTTTCAATGAAAGTTAGTGTATACTTAAATGGGGCTTGTTAGACTGGTACAGACAGAAATATCAGTTTATGAACTTACAAAGTAGATGCCATTATTCTGACTGGGTGAAATTAGTAATTTTTACATTGCTAACTAATTAGAATTGTATTGCAACATGACTAAATATAGTCCTCCAATGAACATATTTGTCTATTAGTAAAACCGTTAGACAATACTTTATTCAGTAGCAGAGGATGGCAAAACGTTCCTGCATGCCTGGGACCAGTGAAGGGATCATGCATGGCTGCATAAACAAAACATTCCTCCTGGGACCAGTGAGGGAAATCATGCATGGCTGCACAAACAAAACATTCCTGTATGCCTGGGACCACCAGTGAGGGAGATCATGCTCATGTTTCTTCCAACATTCTTACTAGTCAATTTGAGGTGAAATGTCCTCAGCTTAGTAAGTTCAATTTTTTAACTCATTAATTATTATGGAATCAGAATCGAAAAAAGAGAAAATACAAAGGCCTTCAATGTCACTTGCATAAGGGATAATTTACACTACTTTTGACTTAGTTAAATGCTGTGTCAGTCTGTGTGTGTGTGAAACCACACTTCTATGGTATTGTATTTAATCAACCCCACTCCCCCCCCCCCAAATTCTGACAAATTCCACCTAAAACGCTAGCATGTGATTATTCTCATGCTAGTTCATTCCTATTAATCTCAAAAAATGCTTACTTAATCCAGTCATAATAAACCACCACACCTATAATACATACCACCTCCAAACATAGCTTAAATGACTCCACCCACTTAAATCCCTCTCCCATAGGCTAATTAATTTTCTGACCAATTATCTGTAACCCAAATTTACCAGGCAGGTTCCACCATTCCTGCAGCTATCAACAGAACAGCCATCTATGTTGATGTCACAGTTTTGGCCAGTCCATCCAACATGACAGGAACAGTTATAGGATCCTAACTGGTTCTGAGATTATCAGTAGATCACAATAATAATTACAGGACAGTATTGCCCCGTCTTCCCTAATTACCGTGCAGGATCCTTGGACACAGACAGAGGTTATGTTACACTCATTAATGTCAATTTCACAGTTCCTTCCAGTCCAACCATTATTACAATCACAGCTATAGTCATTCACCAAGTCCTAGTTGGCAAAGAATTACATAGTAATTTCACCTCCCAACTGTTGATACACAACATATAGGGGTTGGCGAATTATGCTGGCATATAATTTCAAGCATAATAGGTGATTTCATAGATACTAGCATATGCTAGCATAATTGACATATTTATGAGCATAATGAGGTATTTTTTGGCAAAAGCAAAACAAAACAAAAACAAACAAACAACAACAACAACAACAAAAAAACCCATTAGTTTCTATTGTACTGCAATATTAAAACCAGAGCTTAAATCAGCACTTTCAGCAGTGGCCATTGCAAACCACATGTCAGGTTAGGTGATCTGTCATGTGTGCAGGATGTGGTTGTGATTGAGGTGGCCTTTGGACCCTGTCTATGAGCATAATGTTGAGCATAATATGAGGTTTTTAGTAGCATAAATGATGAGCATTGCTAGCATAGCATAATAACAAAAAAATGAGCATAATTTGCCAACCCCTAACAACATAGCAGTAGCATTAACAGATAATGTGCAGATGTTAGGATGTCATCAGTTCAGGTGCTAATTAGCTAATATTATGTAGACATAGCTCACAAGTTGGAGACTAGAATAAATTTGTAGCTGTAGCTACGTTTATTGCTAGTCCCTGTAACATCCTAACTGGTTCTTTGTTTATCACAATAATAATTACAGGACAGTATTCCCCCATCTTCCCTAATTACCGTGCAGGATCCTTGGACACAGGCAGAGGTTATGTCACACTCATTAATGTCGATTTCACAATTCCTTCCAGTCCAACCATTATTACAATCACAGCTATAGTCATTCACCAAGTCCTAGTTGGCAAAGAATTACATAGTAAATTCACCTCACAACTTAGTCACAGACTTTTACATTTGAGAAAGAGTCTGGACAAGTTCCATAGACAATCTTGTTTCAACTTGCCAATGATCTTGTGGCGGGCATGTGCAAAACGTCAAGGTAGGTCACAATTTTTGAATGCTTATTTTTGCGCACTATTAGCTATGTGAGTGCATCATATGTGTACCTACAGAGTACTGCACTAAAAGCAAAGCGCAGACTTTTACTGAATTGGTGACATATATCCCGTCATATAGTTGTGTATGATGTCAATAATTGCTGACTGTGCACAACAAGACCGTCTATGGAACTTGTCCAGACTCTTTCTCAATGTAAGAGTCTGGCACGTGAGACTACTCCCGACTGTTAATACACAACATAGCAGTAGCATTAACAGATAATGTGCAGATGTTAGGATGTCATCTGTTCAGGTGTTAATTTGCTAATATTGTGTAGACATAGCTTTACAAGTTGAGACTAGAATAAATTTGTAGCTGTAGCTACGTTTATTGCTAGTCCCTGTAACATTATTACAGTGTTATAGGGCCCATCCTCAGAATTATACCATTGTATTTGTCGGCTTGCTATTATTAGTTCAGTTGGTGGCCCCATAGTGCAATACATCAACCTAGAAATTTCCTTTCCTATGAATTTTTTTTTGTTTATTTGTGTTCCCATGGGGTACTAAAACAAATTCAGCTTTGTAGTTTGGGCAACTCTGGGAATTTGCATAAATTCAAAATGGCTGTCAATGTATAGCCGTGTAGAAAAAAAATCCTCTTCAAATTATGCATATTGACTCTTACATAGGGTTTTTAAATGTGTAAGTTTCATTTCTGGTGTAATATTAGGTGAATTTGAGGTGCTATGGGTAAAAAAAAGTCAGTTTGACCTTTTGACCTTAACTGCAACAGTTCTTTTCCAGAGCAATTTGCAGTAAGATGTGCATGCAAGATGTTGTTTGTGGTAGCTGCATACCTCAGTACTGCACTGTGTGTCTTGTGCCTTGCACTGACACTTGATCAAGTCAATATGCATAATTTGTAGAGGATATAATTTTCTACATGGCTATTGGCAGACATTTTGGATTTATGGAAATTCCCAGAGTTGCCCTAACTTGCAATTTGGGCAACAAAGCCAAATTTGTTCTAGTACCCCATGGGAACTCAAATCAATCATAGGAAAGGAAATTTCTAGGTCCCTAAAATTTCTACTTGACTAGTCAATCTAGTTTCCTAGCTATAGTGTTCACCTGACATATCCCTTCATTTTCACATCTGTCTGGACCACAGTCATCAATGTTAGTCTCACAATTGGTACCATTAAATCCAATAGCACAGTCACATCTATATCCATTCAACATGTCCTAAGAATGAGACATGCATGATCATCAACTAATGAAGAGGAGGTTTCACAGTGAAATTTTATCATGAATTATGTTGAATTAAAGAGAATGTGCCTTGTTTAAATGTTTTTGGAAAGGTAGAGCGAAGTACTCTATTTAGACTACACAGCCCTTACAGTGCATGAGCCTCCACTGTGACAAGGGTTAGGGTCACAATCGTTGGTTTCATTTTGACAGTTGATGCCAGTGTATCCAGGCAAACATGTACACGTGTAGCCTCCTCTGCCATCGTCTATGCAAGTGGCACCATTATTACATAGTGTCTGCCTTAGGCAAGGCTGAAGATCTGTAGACGAGAAACTACAATCAAGAGTCAGTGGAATTAAACCCTATTTTCTTGTGGTTTAAGTTCAAAAGGTCAATAATGTAATAGTTTTTACACTCTAGTACTTATAGTTCAATGATTATTTCCATTTATAGATAAAATTAATATGCAAGACTGATCAAGGTGCATGAATCATGAGTATTAGTATAGCTTATACAGGAAATGGACACTAAGGAAATGACATAAGTATGACTAGCATAACTATAAAGAACTGTCTCAGGAATATCACCACAAATAATAGAAATAAGTATGGCCTAGTATCACTGTTATCATAAGTTTATACTTACCTATTTCACAGTTGAAGCCTTGGTAGCCCTGTTGGCAGTTACACTGACCAGGAAGATTACAATAACCTCCTATAGGAGCTACAATAAAATTAATCATGAGGAAGGTATACATATATAAGGTGCTTCCCTTTTGAAGTGTGGTGGGTTCAGATGCAAGTGCTTTGTAGTGTTAAGTGGCTTGGGTGGTAATATAAGGAATCTACCACACTAGCTAGTGTGATCATTAAGTTTAAGTTTTTATTTACGTCATTTCACTACTAAAAGATTAGCTATATAGCTCCTGTTATAGTCTATTAACCTTTCTCAATCTTGTAGTTTCTCCTACTATCATCTTTTATAGTCTATATCAGGCACTGATCTCTATTCTTTAGGGATTAGATTCATTTTTTTGCTCATGAGAATCTATATTTGCTTGTTGACTACAGACTAGCATCATGCCAATAGAGAAGTCTTAGGAATACTTACAACATGTGCTTGACGGTATGCACTGATCACAGTTATCTCCAGTCCATCCTGGTCTGCATGTGCAGCCTCCAGGTACATTGCAGGTACCTCCCACATCATGACAACTGGCTGCACATATGGCTGTAACAGTATAAGTGAAAACTAATGTAGCTACCTAGTGGTTCGGTTATAGATAGTTGACCACAACTTTTACTTTGTGGTATATTTGTTTATACTGCCTTGTAATATGGACAAAAACAGAGACTTTGATATGCAACTTATAATAGTGGATAGATGCTAGAAAGTTGTGGTTATGTAGCCCTATAATGGCCTATGTGTAAGACATTTGAGATAACAGGCACTGTGTTATGCAAAGGGGCGGAGGCCTAGCTGTATATAGTGCTCACGTGTTAGACAGTTTCCTGCAGGACCTGACCATCCAGCTCTACAGATTTTCTCTCCATTGCTCCCACATGTGTAGTGGCCACTAGCACTATCAGTACTGACACAGTAGGTAGTACAATTTCCTCCATAATAGTTGCTAGAGCATGTAACTCTAAAGGAAAGATATATTCTTGAATTACCGTGGTCTCCATTGTATACTTGTGAAGATGTAAAGGAAGATGATGGAGAAAGGGAGATATCGATGTAGACATCATCCACATGATCATCATTGCGGATATCTACATCTGTCACTCGAATGTAAAGCTGAAAGCCTCCCTATAATCAATATTGTGATTAAATGTGGATCATTAATATGCCAGCTTCTAATATCATTAGGTCATCACAATGACATACATGTACTGCTTATACAGTAATGAGATGCTGTTCTCTTGATTTAAACTTGAGGTGTTTTCTTTATCTGTGTCCCTGGTAGTGACATGAGACCTGTATCCCATGTCAAATATAGTGACACAAGATCAGTGTGCTGTGTACCACATGCCCCTGGTAGTGACATGAGACCTCATGCAGTGTTGCCAGGTTCATGAATTTATCCACAATCTGTGGATTTTTGGAGCAGAAAATTATCTGTGGATGGATCAAGGTCAAAAGTAGAGTTCTGTAGATTTTTCTGATTTTGTCCAAATATTTATGAAATTTCTTTCTAAATAGTGTCAATGCTCAATAGTAACTAAAGTATTTGTGAGTCTTCCAGCTCTATATCTGGAGGCAAAAGTGGGGATATGAATCTTTAACCACATAATCATCAGGTCCTTGTTTACTCTGTGGATTTTTTTAGATGGCAACCTGGCAACACTGCTCATGAAACCAGTGTGTTGTGTACCCCATGCCCCTGGTAGTAGTGACATGAGACCAGTGTACTGAGCACTTCATGCCAGTAAAAGATTTTATGCTAAATCATAGCTGTCAGTTAGCTCTACAAAATGCAATAATTATTATGAGTGGGTATGATGTCGCTTCCCTATAATGAATACTAAAATAGTAACAACTCATGTATAGCACCATCTAAGGAAGCATGGCCACATGATCCATTTAGCCCCTCCCCCAACCCACCCACTCTGTCAACCATCCAATTGTACAATCAGTTTAAGCTAGCTAACAAACACACAGACTCTTTTTCTTGAAAAAACAGGGTGGAGCAACTTCCTGTTGTACATGCCTCTACATAGTCATTTGTTATCTCAAGTTGAGTGACCATTCATACCCATTAATAGTCATACATAATTACCTCTTTACAACTATGACTCTCATGTCTTGAATGGATTCATTGCAGAGCCTCCAACTTGAAGTGAATAACTTCAGTACAAAAATTGCTCACTTTCCGTATTTTTGTAGCAAATTCCGTAGAGCTAGCTAGTTTAATGACATGCATCATTCTTAATCATTATTATTGTTATAAGACACACACCTACGTGTGCAGGTATCTTGTGATAAAAAAATAGACTAGACTGTGAGCTAGAATTGAGAGTCTTAGCTATCATAGTGCTTGATAGGAGTCACTGGAACAAGCTATAGCTTAGCTAAAATTTTAATAACAATGCACCAGTAAACAAATATCATGAATTAACTGACAATAAATATACTTACTGTTTTTATCACCAGCTTTGAGGAGTATGAACTGTTTAGACAACTCTTTAAGCCTCTGGACGATGTTATTTCACAGCTGTTCTGTTAGCTAGCTATACTTCCGTATAAATTGAATCAATTTCCATAGTCCATATTTATAGGTGTAAATCCGTAAAAATACGGATAAATCCGTGTGGTTGGAGGCTCTGTCATTGGTACATATTTATCACCAATGAAGGTGATGGGGTGTCTACATGAGAGTGCTTCAATCCACATTAGGGTATTTAAAGTGTAAGGTCATCATGACATGCTTCATTATAGGAATAGCCAAGAGGAGTGAGTCATTTTAAAGCTAATAAAGTTCTAACCCCTTCCCTTCTCTCCACTTGTGTTGCCAACTCTTTTTCAATTCTAAATTTAAAATTTAAAGTATACATTGTAAAGAACATCTATTAGTAGGTATTTAAATCAAAAATTGGTATAAGTCAGAGTTTTTGGCAGTCTGAACTATTGTGGAACTCATACTGTGTGAAAACCAGTGTGGTGTAGGCTTAGATTATTATTTTATATCCAAGATGCTATTCTCAGATTCTCATGTGAGCGCCGGTATCAATCTTTGAAAGACCATTGCTAAGGCCATATAAGTAGCTAGCTTACTTTTTAGCCCAACTACTTCTAGATAGGAAGGAAAGTGCACTAAGGTTGTCAACATCACAAGGTCATTTATTTTTGTGGGATCAAAGTAGCAGCGACTTTAACAGTGGAAACTGCATGCATCTTTTAGGTTAATTTTTAGCATGTACATGCTAGCTAATTGCTAGCTAATTAGTATCAAACATACCAGCTTGCTATAACTAAAGTATCCATTATTCCATGGAATCCTTATTATTATTCCTGGATTACCTATTATTCTCAAAATTGTGCTGGCATAATTTATCTAAGCTTAGTGCTGTGTATTAATTATTATAAATTATTTCATTATCAGAGGGGAGGTCCAATGTGTAGGTGTGCTGGTAGTAAAGGCAACACATAGCTTTTCTAGAGTTTACTTACAGGCCACACACTTCCAGTGAAAATCATTGGATTTGGTACTCCACTGGCTATATTAGATGTTCCAAAATTAAATGAATCATCTCCTACTTCCCCTGTACTGTAGGAACCTAGAGGGCAGTTCCCTGTATTGTCATCATGTACAGTTCCTGATTGCCTCAGACAGAAATTGAACCGGTTGTCACATTGACAATGACGACAGTAAGAAGGATCACAGTTTCTCCTCCTTGATATCTCACAGCAGTAGCCATTGCTAACTTTGTGCCTAGGGTTTGAATACGAGTGTGCCCTAACTTCTAATCTGTACGTTCCTTCAGTTTTTTGGAGCTGCAGTGTGGAGTATAGTAAGTAGGGCTCAATAAATTATTCCCCAAATTTTCCCTATAATGCTATTCTCAAATTCTCACTTACACCACCCATAATGCTTTTGATTTTGCCTATAATGCTCACAATTCAGCACTTTTATTGAACAAAAGTTAATAAAACAAACAAAACTTCCTATAATTATACTGTAGCATAATCAATGTTTCAATAATCTCTTCCAGTGAAGAGGTTTGTTGTGCGACAAAACTATTAGATAAAAGTGAAAAAACACGCTCAGCTGTTGCAGAGAAGGGATGCACTAGCAATGCTAGTTTACATGCAGCTGACCAATGGAGGAGCTCATTTAAGTGTTTCTTCCACCGCTCGAACTTGTCTATTTCAGGTGACACACCATCTGCTTTTGCCAGGTAGCTAGGAAGCTCTACTTTTAAATCTTCCAGTCTATCATTGAGTAAAGGAAAGGCCTTTAACTGGTTAATGTCAGCAGAGCATGGATAAAGTTCAGACACCTTGACTGGATCAAAATATCTGAAAGCTATAACAATTGGCTCTAAATCACCTTCAAATTTTGCTTGAAATAAGCAATAGCTGGCTTGATACAGTCAGTAGCATAATTTATTAATTATTGCTGCTTCTGTGTTGGCCTGTTTGAAGACAATTTACCAGCAACAGCTGTAGTATTAGGGAAATGTTGGGCAGAAATAGTAGCCTGAAGTTTAACAAATTCTTCATAAGCACTAAAAGCCAGTGACCCGTCTCCCTCCAGCTTTCAAGAAAGATTTAACTACTTTAATACGAAAAACTCTCACTTCATCAGAAAAACCTTCTCCAATGGGGTGTTTCTCCTTATCAAACATATCAGCTATTGTTTTATTTTGAGCTTTCCTTGAAACTAAAAGTTTTTTTGCTACTATTATGCTTAGCTAATTTAACATGCTGCTGCAAAACACTCTTCTTAACAGACACAGGCTCTCGACAAAATAATTTTCTTGATACCACAGACAAGTGTTCATTGGGAAATTCTTTAACTCTGGTGGAAGGAGGAATAGAAGGCTCAGCAGCAATGGAACTCTTACACCTTTGGGTGGATTAGAATTCAATTTCCTTTTTCTGGACAAATCAGATGGAGCAGGACACTTAAAAGATTGGGAACATCAACAGCCTAACTACTGCTAGGACCAGGGATGCTGAGAACATCAGAAATTTCAGTCTCTGTCTCATCCATTGGACACTCAGCCATTTTCAAAGCTGGCTAGCTATGTGAATTACTGACTGTGTTTAAAATTTTTAATGCATTACATTATGCAACATAGAGATTCATTCCCAAAATGCTTCTATTTTTACCTATAATGCCAGCATTATTCTCAATGCTTCACTGTACCTAAAATGTTCAAAAAATGCTAGCATAATTAGATATATCGAGCCCTAATAGCAAGCCACTAGCTATTAACGAATTTAAGTTGGTTAAGGCTTAATGACTAAAATTCAGCTATATTAAGCTAGTCAACTCACCAATAAGAACAAAGATACGGGGAAAAATAAGATAGCCTTAGTAGCCATGAACATAGCTGACGGTCTCGCCAGTTGTAGAGGGGGCGGGGCTGTGGTACTATGTAAGCCTATGTTAGGGTCTGCAACACAAAAAATGAAGATTCAAGAATCCAATTCTCCACAGTTCCAACAATATGAACTCATTAGGTGAATGTCAAATCCAACACAAATTTGTACCCTGCAGTCTTCTTCAGCTCCGCAGGCTAAAAAATTAGTTCCAGCTTTTCGCGTAATTAGATTGAGGTCCACCCTCCAAAATATAAAAAATCTTATCTTGGTCTAAATGATGCCCAGTGCTTCTTCTGTCCACTGGCTGTGTGTGTAAGTGTTAAATAGTGATGCTTTGGCGTGCTAAGTAGAGCTAAATCCCTTGTACTTTGGTCAGTCATCCAAAAGCGGGCAATTTCTGTGGTTTGTATGGGCCCAATTTTCCTGCAGAGCAAGGTAGTTTTCCCCTCGCATCATTTATAGTTAGGGGGAGGCCTTGCTTGTGCGTGACCATAGTTAGAGCCGGGTCTATTGTTTTTTGCCATCAGAGATGCAAGTGCAAAGCAGTGTAAGGCACGCTGAGGTAATCTTTGATGGATTCTAGAGTTGCTAGAACTGTATCCTGATGGCTAATAGATGGAACATGCTGTAAACTTATGTCTACTTGGAAATATAGGTTGGGAGTTTAGGCAGGAAATTACTGTCTCATGGCCACTAGAACAAGATCAGGTAAAGAAGCGTCCTAACCATTAAAATCTAGCTCACCAATACCTTTTGCATGATGTAGGTGATAGAACACCTACATACGGTGAATTGATTGACCTTCTTGACGATTCCGAAAAGAATTGTTCATTGAGTGATAATGTGTCGGACATCCTTTACTCCAAATTCAAAGATACCTATCCTGGAATAAGCATTGGACGTTGCAAACGATTTCATGCAACTGTGATGCGCATTGCTGCTCCAACGAGGTCATCATTAAGGGGTCCCAGTAAGCTCTGTGGTTCGCCGCTCACATGCTATCGAAAAAAGAAGTGGATTCCTCGTATCCGAAACCCGGGTAAGCAATTCTCAGCAGTTATTAACAGGATTTTTTTAGAAAATGAATTTGGAGGGGAGGGGGGAGGAATAGGGGCAGGTTGTTGAACTTGAATCTAGTTCACACTGTTGTCTATTTCAGGAGGCAACACTATTTCAGGGGGTTCCCTCCCTCCCTAACCTGGATGATAGACCCTTCCCCCTTATCCTACAGGTCCACCTGACAGAGTTCCATTCCCTGATGAACTTTATTATTACGGTCTGAATGAGAAGTTACTGGCCAAAGTTTTCCATTATGTGCAAGCTCAAAAGAAGGGTTCTCTTCCTTGGAGCGTACGAGGAGTTCCCAGCATGTTGTTTTATCAGCAGTTGCATCGCTACATGAAGAAATGGCCTCTAAGTTTCTCTTCAACAAAGACGGCAATTGGAAAGGTTTACATCGCCATCGATAAGAATTTGCAGGATAAAGGTTATCAGCCTGACAATGCTCACCGATTTATTGAGTGAACTGTTGGGTCAAAACAGCCTCCCTCTGCAACAATGAAGTACGGCTTGGAAGATACTGAAGTAAAAGCCTTGCAAAAGGAAGTCAAGCAATGTAGTGAATGTGTGCAGAAGTTGACCATAAATTTCAATATGATGAAAAGATAATTAGACCATGCACATCAAACTTTAGAAAGCATCATGAAGAGTATATATATGATAATGGATGATCTATAGCTGTCAGTAGTTCATTACTTGGTTGTTGCTATTGATTTTTGACTTGTAATAAGAATATTTGTTGGTCAGTACCTTTAGGTATGGAACAGTTCTAATTTTCATAGTAGTTACACCTCCACCCAAACATTCCATTGTGTGAAGGGAGGACAGGGTTGCTTTCATGTTTCATTCATGGAAGTTATTGCTTAACTTCTACCTATTGCATTGTTACTAACCACTTGTTGCCATACTCCTGCTTTGTACTTATTGTTGCAAGGATATTCTGCACAACCCTGTAGTTAGTTGCTATGCATGCTCACATGAAACAAACCACCCACTAGAAGATACAATTTGTAGTACTATGGTTAGATAATGCACAGTCATTGCACAGGACAGTGAAGCAAAGTTCCAGGGTATAATGTCTATCCTAATGTGACGTGCTTCTTATGAGAGGAAGCATCGGTTATAGATCAGGCCAGAACCATTATATATGGTAGCTGAAAAGTTAGCCAAGTTATAATATGTATACAAAAAAAATAATAATTACATGATTTGTAAGTTGCCCATTATCAAGTCCTGTGTCAAATCAAAATGACATGACTCATCTTCTTCGTCATATGCTATTTCATATAGTTTAGTCACTAATCTGTACCATTTCTCTTCACATGTCTCTTCCAGTTCAAACTTGTGACTAATGGATTTGCCAACTAATAAAAAAGGGTTACTGATCAAAGCTGAGTATTCTGGAGGCAAGCTGTTTGCAGCTATATGTTCAGCCAATTCCTTAACAAGGTCATTGATTGGAAGTTGTTTTCGGGACTGACTAAAAGTAATTTGAATTTTTTCTTTAAGTAACTTCTTTCTTATATTCACTTGGGTTTTCAACAAAGTAATTTTTTTCTTCTTCTTCTTGGAGATACTGATCTGCTCCTTATCAATGTCTGAAATAGATTGATGTAGTTCTTCTGATGTAATCAGATGCTCCTCTAAGAGCTTATCTTTTTCTACCTGTGCTCTTTGAAGAAGTGCCTGTCTTTGTGTATGCACTTGAATAAGCTTATCTCTCCTTTGTTCAGCTCTTTTCTGATCTTTCAACTTTCCAATTGCCGTCTTTGTTGAAGAGGAACTTAGAGGCCATTTCTTCATGTAGCGATGCAACTGCTGATAAAACAACATGCTGGGAACTCCTCGTACGCTCCAAGGAAGAGAACCCTTCTTTTGAGCTTGCACATAATGGAAAACTTTGGCCAGTAACTTCTCATTCAGACCGTAATAATAAAGTTCATCAGGGAATGGAACTCTGTCAGGTGGACCTGTAGGATAAGGGGGAAGGGTCTATCATCCAGGTTAGGGAGGGAGGGAACCCCCTGAAATAGTGTTGCCTCCTGAAATAGACAACAGTGTGAACTAGATTCAAGTTCAACAACCTGCCCCTATTCCTCCTCCCTCCCCTCCAAATTCATTTTCTAAAAAAATCCTGTTAATAACTGCTGAGAATTGCTTACCCGGGTTTCGGATACGAGGAATCCACTTCTTTTTTCGATAGCATGTGAGCGGCGAACCACAGAGCTTACTGGGACCCCTTAATGATGACCTCGTTGGAGCAGCAATGCGCATCACAGTTGCATGAAATCGTTTGCAACGTCCAATGCTTATTCCAGGATAGGTATCTTTGAATTTGGAGTAAAGGATGTCCGACACATTATCACTCAATGAACAATTCTTTTCGGAATCGTCAAGAAGGTCAATCAATTCACCGTATGTAGGTGTTCTATCACCTACATCATGCAAAAGGTATTGGTGAGCTAGATTTTAATGGTTAGGACGCTTCTTTACCTGATCTTGTTCTAGTGGCCATGAGACAGTAATTTCCTGCCTAAACTCCCAACCTATATTTCCAAGTAGACATAAGTTTACAGCATGTTCCATCTATTAGCCATCAGGATACAGTTCTAGCAACTCTAGAATCCATCAAAGATTACCTCAGCGTGCCTTACACTGCTTTGCACTTGCATCTCTGATGGCAAAAAACAATAGACCCGGCTCTAACTATGGTCACGCACAAGCAAGGCCTCCCCCTAACTATAAATGATGCGAGGGGAAAACTACCTTGCTCTGCAGGAAAATTGGGCCCATACAAACCACAGAAATTGCCCGCTTTTGGATGACTGACCAAAGTACAAGGGATTTAGCTCTACTTAGCACGCCAAAGCATCACTATTTAACACTTACACACACAGCCAGTGGACAGAAGAAGCACTGGGCATCATTTAGACCAAGATAAGATTTTTTATATTTTGGAGGGTGGACCTCAATCTAATTACGCGAAAAGCTGGAACTAATTTTTTAGCCTGCGGAGCTGAAGAAGACTGCAGGGTACAAATTTGTGTTGGATTTGACATTCACCTAATGAGTTCATATTGTTGGAACTGTGGAGAATTGGATTCTTGAATCTTCATTTTTTGTGTTGCAGACCCTACCTATGTTTGTGCACTGTGTACGTGTCTGTTACTCTTTGACCTCGTCGGGGTCCACTGGTAGAATCTGAGACAAGAACCACCACCTACTGCAAAAGATTAGGCTTGTAGCTATTATCTAGCTAGCTAGTTAGTCAAGACTAGCATATCTCAGCACGCAAGCTGTTCTAGCTAGCTAATTAATATAACCTTCATTATATAAGATTACCTACCTATAGTGTATCCATAATAGCTAATTATTGTTACTAATGTATAATTATTTTAATCGATTGTGCAGGCACAAACGTAAATTTTATAGCTATAAGTCAGCAGTGGCTGATCCAGGATTTTGAAAAGGAGGGTGCAATGAGGTGGATCTCAGGATTTTGGATAGTGGGGGAGGGGAGGCCCTTGAGGGCTGAATTTGCTCTTTCAACTGTAGCAACAGTTACTAGAGTTATTGCAAGATATGAAACATTGTGCAGAGGAGTAGCCAGGAATTTTTACATACTCAGGTAGAAGATAGGGTTGGAATTTGTGACCACATAAGTGCACCATCTAGGGGGGTCTGGGGGCATGCCCCCCCCCCCCCCCCCCCCCCAGGAAATTTTTGTATTTTAGACCTCTTTGATTCAATTTGGTGGCATTTCAGGCTGTCTAATAGGCACCCACATGCATTGTGTTAAGAACTTGCTTGATAACACAACAACTATAAGATGTCCTTCTCAGCTGAGCTGAATCTTTTAAGGATATTCTCTCTAGAAACATTCATATCTCAGAAAATTTGTTGACACAATGTTCAATAAAAAGAATATTCCTATGTTGAAGTATGCTTCAACACTGTAACTACAGACAGAGTTATCAGTTAACTGTTTCATAAAAATTAAATGCATTAGTTTTACAATAGCAAAAATCTACTGAGACAAAATGCCTCAGTTGCCTCTACAGTGCTAATCTTATGTTGTGGTGATATTTTGGATATGATTTAGGAGAAAAATTAATGTTTCAGAAAGTGAGGTAGGAAGTCCATCAGATAGAAACTTCAAACTTTTTGAATTTGTACAACACAGAGGTGTTATCATCCTCAGTCTGTAGCTGCTTTTCAACAACTAAACTTTTGTTGGAATGATTTAACAAATTTAATGGTCTGTGTCATAATCAGCTACTCTGGGATGTTTTTCAATTCCAGGTATGTTGTTGTTTACAAAGTACAAGCTATGCTATAACCCCACTATCTAATTAGCATTAATAATGAATATTTACATGTAAAGTGTAAAGCTACAATAATTTTTTTACACTGTTTGTGGCCCAGCTACACAAAACAATGTCACAAGGTGTTGAAAAGGGTGGGTGGAGGGGGGGGGGCAATTGCCCCCCTTGGTTCTGCTTCTGGTCAGCTATGTGGGAAAGGGGGTGTGGTGGGGGTGGGGTGGCTCTCACATCTGACATCATATAGAGCTCAGCATTGCTTTACTCTCCATTTCAGGGATGTAGCCAGTTAGCTATATGCACAGTAAAGTTTGTCATGAAGGCTGAAAACAGGGCTGCTTCCTTCCCAACCTCTTCATATAATTAAATGCATGCACAAACTAATACTATAATCATAGTACACTATAATGGCAACCACTCTTATAAGACTCACTGTTGACAACTGGCAGTGAGCCTATAGCCTGAAAACTAAAGGAATATAATTAAATAAGGAATGCTAAAGATTTGATCAGTATCATGCTTACAGAAACCAGTCTTTATTGAGGTATCGAGACTGTTTATACCTGATACTACAAAGAAATGTAGGAACAGACTAAGTATAAGGATTATTTGTGAACATAATAAATTCAATTGCTAGCTCGATCCTTTATATACATTCTGTAAGCTAAAATATCAAATGAGTCATCTATATGTTTTGACCCCCATTGGGATAGACTTCCCCTGTAGTGCCTTGATCTATGCTACTATAATTGTAACTATAGGCCATAGCCAGAAATATTATAGTGGGCAATTTCATCCACTCTAAAGCTCAAATTTCACTTACTATGCTAAATCACATAGAATAAATATTATAGCTAAATTTATAATGTGATAGTGGACAATAATTAAACATGCTGTGTTCACAGTGCTTTCCTTGAAAACCACTAGTACAAATGCAATGGAATCCATCTACATCATCCAGCACCTATTAAGGTCTGAGTACCATTAAGAGCCAAGAAAGTAAAACTTCTTCTCTGATGATAATGTTCGCTACAAAAGAGTGCTGACCATGTACTTTACTGGAGATTTAGTGACTGCCTTTAACTTGTATGGGTGTACAAATGCTCTAGCCAAAAAATTGCATTAATAAGCAAACACAGTAATATGTTATTATTTTACCTCACATGTGCCTCCATTCTGACAAGGGTTGAGGTTGCATTTAACAAACCTATCACATAATCTTCCGACATTTCCTTCAAGACATTCACACCGAAAGTCCACCTTAGAGCTGTCTATATTGTTACAAACAGCTCCATTTTGGCATGGTGAAAGCCTATTACAAGGATCTTTATCTGTAAGGAAAGAAAATCCATTATAACTCATGCTATAGATAAAGCATGATTGATAAAAGTTGAAGAAGGTATGATAGTGATTATTAACATACTAAAAAGATAAATACACTCACAATAAGAACAGTTGGATTCTATATACTCATCTTTACAGATACACCTGTTGGTTTCATTGCAGAAGCCACCTACCAGAGCAGGGGAAATAGAACAGAAAATATTAAGATTGTAATAGCTAGTACAGATCCAATTGGTTGCATTGTACTATGCTTTGTGTTCAGAACAATACCAATAATATAGGTACATTACAAGGTCTTGTTATAATACAACTGGATAGGCTTTGTGACATTTTTCATTGATGGGTACATTACAAGGTCAAATAATTTACATTGTGCTAATAATCATTGTACAGTAACCTCCAGTTTTGTGTCAGTTTAAAGTAGCAAGTAGCATTCATGTTGGAGCTGATTTTATACAGTTTTATAATAGTAATTGCTATAAACAAAATCCGAGATGTCAGAATCGGATCTTCGTAAGAAAGAAGAGGAGGAGTTCCAGACAGGACCATTATCTGTTCTCACTCAATCCGTCAGAAACAACACACAAGTACTGGTCAACTGCCGTAACAACAGGAAACTCCTTGCCCGTGTAAAGGCCTTTGATCGTCAGTTCAACATGGTACTGGAGAACATTAAAGAGATGTGGACAGAAGCACCCAAGACTGATAAAGGGAAGAGCAAGTCAAAAACAGTGCAGATTTATGTTCCTAAGGGGAGATTCTGTTATTTTAGTGTTACGTAACCCTGCTGTAGCTTCAAAATGATCTTTTATTTTATGCACACTAACTATATATAACTGCTTTAATTTGATATTCTCTTCTCAGTTTTAATCACTATTATTATACATGTGCTATCCCTTTTATCTCTGCATTTCTACATCTTTGTGAAACTGCGTGTGTCGGTACGGATCGTCAGGGGTATTTGCCGCTCGTATAGTCGACCTTTTACCTTTTGTTTGTGACGTGGGGGTGTGTGCAGTTATGAAAATCTTTGGCTTTGTGGTGCTAGGTCTTGTCTTGTGTCATTTGCAATGGGGTACTGCGTTAAATGATCCGTATTCCGAAGAAAAATTGGACGCATGTGGTTCTAAACAACACCAAACCTGTTCTTCAGGTGAAAGCAAGAAACAAGATGATTGCTGCACAGTCGAGAGGGATTCAGATATTTTGGACGAAGGAAATCCAGGTGAAACAATTGCAGAACGTGCAAACGATTCAGAGAGCTCAGATTTGAAACCTCGTCGCTCAGAGCTCCCAACTAGCTTGCTGCTAAACGACTATGTATTGATTCCTGGAGGGACTTTCATGATGGGATCAGAATCTGAATATATTGTATCGGGTGATGGAGAGAGTCCAGTTCGCAATGTATCTATAACTGAGTTTTACATACAAAAGTATGAAGTTAGTAATGCTGAGTTTGCACATTTTGTCAAAGTGACTGGTTATACAACAGAAGCAGAGAAGTTCGGAGATTCCTTTGTACTTGATGTTCTATTGTCGGAGGAGGTAAAGGCCAATATAACCCAGGCTGTAAAGGATGCTCCATGGTGGCTGCCAGTAAAAGGTGCTTACTGGTTCCAGCCAGAAGGGGAAGACTCAAATGTCACTTACAGAGGGGATCACCCAGTTATCCACGTGTCCTGGAATGATGCAGTTGCTTACTGTAAATGGAACAATGGAGGAAGACTTCCAACGGAAGCTGAATGGGAGTATGCAGCTCGAGGAGGATTAGACAGACGGCTCTTTCCATGGGGAAATAACCCCAAACCAAGGGGGGAGCATTGGATGAATATTTGGCAAGGAAAATTCCCTGAAGAGAATACAGAAGAAGATGGTTTTTTAAGCACAGGTCCAGTTAATTCCTATCACCCGAACAAATATGGTTTATATAACATGGCTGGGAACGTGTGGGAGTGGGTGTCAGACTGGTGGACAATAAGACACTCAAGAAGTTTTGTGAAGGATCCAAAGGGGCCTTCTTCAGGGACAGATAAGGTCAAGAAGGGAGGATCTTACATGTGCCACAAGGAATACTGCTATCGGTATCGTTGCTCTGCTAGAAGTATGAACACTCCAGACAGTTCAGCATCCAATCTAGGTCTACGATGTGCTAAAAGCAGAATTTGACTTTTATATGGGTCATGTGCTTCAGTGCATAATGTTATGAATATCTCTATGACCTCATATCCATCATAAAATATTAACAAAATATGAATATTTTAATTAGCTATGCATTAAAAATTTCATATCCATTTTTACAAGTTTTCCAATATTATTGTATAACTGAGAAATGTTACAGCTTTTAATTTTGAAGAGTAGAATACAAAGGAGAATAAAGCATTGGATCTTCTTTTGAGTTGGCAAAGACCTTGCTGTTGTCATCTCCAGGAATGGTCATATACCCATTTCCATCACCAGTAGAATTCACATTCAAATCTGGCTTTTTCAAACGATCATAACTTGGTTCAGTGTCATAAATAGGATTGTTCATGGTAGAAGGGTCATCATAGATTGTAGCAGTAGAGATTTTTAACTGCCTCTTCATATAGAATACTATAGCTATGATGATAATCAGTGCCACCAGTATTACCAAGCAAACTACGACAATTGGGACTATAACCACCACAGTTGTGTTTGAATTTGTGTCATCCTCTATAAAAGGTAAATAAAAATTAATAATAATTTTATGATTAAATGTTGTTGCTGATATTTGGACAGTTGGAACTGGAAGCCCTCTAATTATACTTTACATCCCTCCCTCCTGAAACTAAGACATCATTGATTACACACTTAAGTAATGAAGCATTTGGTCCTAGGACCCCCTAATTACATAAACATCTCTCTAATCAGGATAGTATATATAAGGATGGCAGTGACTCTTCACTCTATAGTAACATACTCATTTGGTTTTGAATGTTGGCAAGGTTGGATTCACAGTTTAAACCAGTGTAAGCTGGTTCACACAAACAAAAGTATTCATCATCATCACGACCATCCTATGCATAGAAGAAGAAGAAGAAAAAGAAAACAGATCCAAAGTTTATAGAATCTTTCTATGAACATAAGAAGGTCATTATGGATTAAAGGAGGAGGGAGAGAGGTGTATGACTTTAGAATTTAATTAGGGGAAAATCACGAAATTTTGGTCCACAATTCTAAGATTACTGTAATTCAAGAGAAATTTCGAAGTAGAATATTTTCAGAAGCCCAGAATCATTCCTAATTTCAGAAATTTTATCATGTAATAAAAATTGCTCAATTCTAAATTTCTTCAGAATTATAAATAGCAAGATTACAGTTTATGAACTTACAAAGCAGATGCCATTATTCTGACAAGGTGAAGACCGACAGGCTTTGAGTTTAATACCACAATTATAGTCCCTGTAACCAAACGGACAACTGCAAATAAATGAGTCTATTCCATTAGTACAGCTTCCTCCATTCAGACATGGATTTGATCGACATTTGTTTAAATCAAGTTCACAGTCATTTCCCTAAACAAGAAGAGGATTTGGAGAGGGAAAAGTATGATGGTTTTCTTGTATAGGTTATGATGTGAAAGTACTTGACTTCATTAGGTACGTATGTGCACAGTTACTTTAGTGGATTGGAATTTTGCTTCATGTACAGTTGATTGTTATCATTTTTCTCACTCTTTTGTATGTAATTATGTTGTCATGATGTTCCTATCAAAAGCCTGTTAGTATCTGTTTGTCCTGATTTGGAAAAATACTAGATAATAAAAATAGATTGAACTTAGCCAGAGACTCCTCCCATCTCACTATCAGCTAGCTGTCATCCAGTGTGTGTTTAGTTCTGATTCTACCTAATAACTGTTTGAATAGCTAATTTCATCTTCCTCATCTCACTAGTAACTGTACCTACAGACATTAAAGCTGTAAGTAGCTAATACCATGCCACAGACATGTACCTATGGACACTGAAGCTGTAAATAATACCATGCTATGAGTACTCACAGACGTTTACCTACATGGATACAGACACTGAAGTTGTAAATAATACCATGCCACAAGTACTCACAGACATGTACCTTACAGACATTAAAGTAGTACTCACAGACATGTACCTACAGACACTGAAGCCGGAAATAATATCATGCCATATGAGACGTGTAGTTACAGACATTAAAGCTGTAAATAATACTATGTTATGAGTACTCACTGACATGTACCTAGAGACACTGCTGTAAATAATACCATACCACAACCTAAACAAATGATATACCCACTAGGACATCAAAGCTATATAGTTCTGCCATATGTATGTATAGGTTAAAGAGATTGTTGATGAGTTAGTGTAATGACACCACAGCTCTTAATTAAAAGTAGAACAGACTGAACTGTTACTGAATTAGACATCAAGACTGTGGAGGTATGTTCATAGAGGACATAATGTTCTCTTGAGTTGGACTGTCTATCATTGAGGGTACAAAGTGTTTCCATTTCTTTCTAAATCTGAGACAGGATAATTATACATTCCATAATCACCTAAATCCTTCTTTAGGACTCCCCCTTACCCCCAGGCTTCCCCATTATTACCAACTGCATTTAGTCAGTGCATATTTCCTGTACATGTAGCATATGGTTGCTAAGAGCTTGTAGTAGCTAGTACATTATTTATCCTGTAGCAGAGCATGGTTAGCACCATTTATCTCTTAATTATTATACAGAATTTGAATTTCTGCTGTGATTTAAAATTTCTAAAGTCCCTCACATTTTATCACAGTGAACACTATAGTCCTCAATCTATGTTCTAGTACATAAAGATTAATGTTAATAATGCTTACAGTGAACTCTGGTAGACAAGTACAGGAATAGCCATTGATTTCATCTGTACATGTCCCTTGATTAACACATGGACCCGGCAGACACTCGTCCAGTTCAGTCTCGCAGTTCACCCCATAGTACCCAAGAGCACAAGAACAGTTGTAACCATTCAATAAGTTCTATAGAGTCATATATTAATACAAGTGAACAGACAAAATAGTTAACCATATATACAGTACTTATCACAGGCTCTAGGGTGAGTGGAGCAAAACTTGAACTCGGGAGAAATTTCTATCTAAATCTTGCTCGGGTGTGTATACTCTCTTTTAAGGACTTTTGTCCATGATGACCCTTTCCATTCAACTCCCCCCCCCCCTCCCCCCCCCCCCCCACACACACACACAAACATAAACATGCATACACACACAATACAGTAATTTTAATATTAATGCATCCAAGCATTCTATAATTGTAGAGCATGAAGACTCCATCCCCACTCTACTGCAACAGAAACATACCATGCATGTGGCTCCATTCATACAATTTGCTGACAAGCATTCATCCACATCCTCGGTGCAATCCTTACCCTCCCATCCAGGCAAACAGGTACAGAAATAGTCATTCACCAAATCCTTCATACAGATTTACACATGAATATATATAATATATTAGCTACATTGTCTTACAGTGCAATTGGCTCTGTTTTTACATGGAAATGATTCACATTCATTTATATCCGACTGACATTGTTCACCAGTATAGCCTGGAGCACACTCACATCTAAAACCGTTTAACAAATCCTGCAGATAAAAATTATTATCAAATTAATCATAATAATAATAATAATAATGTGACAGTGCACTACAAACACTAGAAATTGTATCATATGATAGGTATGGGCACTATGTGGAAATTTCAAATTATAGTGTTATTGTGAAACACTATACATCATAAGCACAATTGGTTGCCATTCAGCAAAGAATACTATTTCCTATTCAGAGGATAGAGGAAAATAGAAGGAAAGAACATTGATATCTCAGATCTCTAAGAATTCAATGAATCAGAATGGCTTCAATGCTAGCTAATAATATTCTGTCATGACTTGACTTGTCGTACTCATGCCAAAAGCTGGCCCACAAAACTATGACTTCACTTCTGCCAAAGCCACATAAACACTTAACAGCAGCAACAAAACACTATTATGTGGTGGTAGTGAACTCAACTCACAGTGCAATTCCCCCCATTACGACAGGGGAAAGGCATGCAGTCGTCGTGATTAACAGAGCAAGTTAGTCCTTCCCAGCCATCCAAACACAGACAAACATAACCATTCACTAGGTCCTAAATATTATATGATGGTTATTATGACTTTATTTATTTTCACTTCATTATCAGTACCTGGCATGTTGCCCCGTTAGAGCATGGATCTGGAATACAGTCATCTATGTTTTCATCACATCTCTCACCACTCCAGCCAGTTGGACAATCACAATTAAATGTGTTTATCCCATCCTATAACAATAATAACAACAATAACAACAACAACAACACCGTAAGTTAGTACAAGATTAGAAATTTAAGCTATCTTTCAGACTGTTGTATGCTATACTTTTTGCAACTTTTGAGTCATTTTGGTGATTCCTCCAATCAGTTCACTTTAGCTATGAGGGGGTGTTGCCCCCCTCCCTCCCCCCTTTTCATTAAGACCAACTTGATTTAATAGACATTGGCAATAAAATAATTTGGTACTTGAATATATGATTTCACTTTCTTACTTATTCCAGTTATTAACTGTTACTTAAGCAAACTATAAATAAACCAGCATACCTGTATAAAATCCCCTCCTCCTCAACATACATAGGCTAATTAATTTTCTGATTGAATAATCTGTAACCCAAATTTACCCGGCAAGTTCCACCATTCCTACAGCTATCAACAGAACAGTCATCAATGTTGGTGTCACAGTTTTGGCCAGTCCATCCAACATGACAGGAGCAGTTATAGGATCCTAACTGGTTCTGAGATTATCAGTATAATTATTACAATAATAATTACAGGACAGTATTGTCCCGTCTTCCCTAATTACCGTGCAGGATCCTTGGACACAGACAGAGGTTATGTTACACTCATTAATGTCAATTTCACAGTTCCTTCCAGTCCAACCATTGTTACAATCACAGCTATAGCCATTCACCAAGTCCTAGTTGGCAAAGAATTACATAGTAAATCAACACAATGAATTTCTCCTCCCAGCTGTTGGTACACAATATAGCTATATAGCAGTAGCATTAACAGATGATGTGCAGATGGCAAGATGTCACCTGGGTATGTTTGTCCAGGTGCTAATTAGCTAATATTATGTACACATAGCTAGAAACTCTTACAAGTTTATAGATGAGATTAGAATGATCTTATATGCAACATACTCACATGACAAGTTCCTTGTCCTTGGACACAGGGATTAGACGAACATTCATCAATATCTGTCTGACATCGGTCTCCAAAGAAACCGTCAGGACAGCGGCAAACATATCCTCCAACCATATCCTGTAATAATTATAACAATACCCATCAAGGTCTTGTCCATTACATACCATAGTAAGTTTCTATTGTTTTAAATGCTACCACAAAATTATAATATAATTTCCAAGTAAATACGTATTAGTGGGTTATTGGCCGCAGAGCCAATATTATTTCCCAAGAGAGTTTATCTATAGCTAATTAGGAATAGACATAATGCTTTTAGTTACATCTCATTGTATAATATATTATGATGATTTATATAAAACACACACATGAGGTTTATCAAGTATAGAAATACTAACTCTGTATAGTTATTGTAATGTTGGTTCTTACAGAACAGGTGCCTCCGTTAGAGCAGGGATTATTCTCACAATCGTTAATATTGATGGAACAATTTCTCCCAGTCCATCCCACAGCACATATACAGGAATAGTCATTTATCAAATCCTGAAATTACAAGATATTAATGATATAGCTACATAGCTATCAAATCCAATCCTGGAATAGCAAGTAGCAACAAAATTGATACAGTGGAGCCTCTTTGTTCCAGATACCTTGGGACAAACTAAAGATCGTTTCAGTGGGTGAAGTACTATACAGAGGTGTCCTCATTTCAGTGGGTAAACAAGGTGTCCTCATTTCAGAGGGTTGGAATAGTGGGGGGTCTTTAATTCAGGAGGAATATACAGTTATACCTGTATAGAGTATTCTCAGCATTTGTGCATTTACTGTAAAATTATTACAGTAGAGCCCGTCCCCAGACTTATACCACTGTTTTTGTTGGCTCACTATTAATAACTTCCTCAATCTAGTTTCCTCTTCTTTTTCAATCTACATAGCTAGCTCTAATGTTCACCTGACACATCCCTCCATTTTTACATCTGCCTGGACTACAGTCATCAATGTTAGTTTCACAATTGGTACCATTAAATCCAATAGCACAGTCACATCTATATCCATTCAACATGTCCTAAAGAATGAAACATGACCATCATAATAATGAGGCTTCACAGTGAAAACACTTGACAGTTTATCATGAATTATGTTGAATTGACTCTTCTTTAAAAGAGAAAGTGACTTCATGTTTTTGGAAAGTTAGAGTGAAGTACTCTATTTTCAAAGAGAAAGTCAGACTACACAGCCCTTACAGTGCATGAGCCTCCACTGTGACAAGGGTTAGGGTCGCAATCATTGGTTTCATTTTGACAGTTGATGCCCGTGTATCCAGGCAAACATGTACATGTGTAGCCTCCTCTGCCATCGTCTATGCAAGTGGCACCATTATTACATAGTGTCTGTCTTAGGCAAGGCTGAACATCTGTAGACAAGAAACTACAATCAAGAGTCAGTGGAATTAAAACCTATGTTCTTGTGGTTTAAGTTCAAAAGGTCAATAATAGAAATAAGTATGGCCTAGTATCACTAGTTTATACTTACCTATTTCACAGTTGAAGCCTTGGTAGCCCAGTTGGCAGTTACACTGACCAGGAAGATTACAATAACCTCCTATAGGGGCTATAATAAAATTAATCATGAGGAAGGTATAAGGTGCTTTTCTTTTGAAGTGTTGTGGGTTCAGATGTAAGAGCTTTGAAGTGTTGTGGCTTGGGTAGAATTCCTGGTAATACCAGGAATCTACCACACTACAAAATTAGTGTGATCATTATAGAATAAAGTCAATTTTGTGTAAAATAAAATATACCTTAGTTATAATACGTATATGGATAATATGTTTAAGTCATTTCACTACTAAAAGCTCCAGCTGTTATAGTACCACCTACACATGATTAATTATGCAGTATAGCTCAAGAAAAGTACCACTCTAATTAATATCAGGGGTGGGTCTAGGGGAGGGGCTTAGGGGCCCATCCACCCACTACTAGAATTTTTTTAGAATTTAGCTTGCTATTAACCTTTCTCAATCTAGTTTCTCCTATTATTGTGCTGATCTCTACTCTTTATACGTACATAATTATGGTTTGAGAGTTATTTATCATTATACCAGAATCTATCTTTGCTTGTTGACTACAGACAAGCATCATGCCAATAGAGAAGTCTCAGGAATACTTACAACATGTGCTTGACGGTATGCACTGATCACAGTTATCTCCAGTCCATCCCGGTTGGCATGTGCAGTCCCCAGGTACATTGCAGGTACCTCCCACATCATGACAACTGGCTGCACATATGGCTGTAACAGTATAAGTGAAAACTAATGTAGCTACCTAGTGATTCGGTTATAGATAGTTGACCACAACTTTTACTTTGTGGTATATTTGTTTATACTGCCTTGTAATATGGACAAAAACAGAGTCTTTGATATGCAACTTAGTTGTGTTTATGTAGAACTATAATGGCCTATTTGTAGGACATTTATACCGTAGATCCGGTTAATTTCACTGTCACTTTAATTTTTGTGGTAGGTAAAGGAAAGCGAAAATAAAAAACTTCAATATTTTATGTACAAATTCAAAAATGGAAATCTCTCCTCACCCAGTGAAAATAAAAAACGTGAATTGCTTCATAATACTGTACAAGATTTTATGAGATCAGTGAAAATAAAGTGTCTTGAAAATAACTGGATCTACGGTAGACTTCTGAGATAACAAGCACTGTGTTATGCAAAGGGACGGAGGCCTAGCTGTATATAATTAGATAGTGCTCACGTGTTAGACAGTTTCCTGCGGGACCTGACCATCCAGCTATACAGATTTTCTCTCCATTGCTCCCACATGTGTAGTGGCCACTAGCACTATCAGTACTGACACAGTAGGTAGCACAATTTCCTCCATAATAGTTGCTAGAGCATGTAACTCTAAAGGAAAGAGATATTCTTGAATTACCGTGGTCTCCAGTGTATACTTGTGAAGATGTAAAGGAAGATGATGGAGAAAGGGAGATGTCGACATAGACATCATCCACATGATCGTCCCTGCCGACATCTACATCTGTCACTCGAATGTAAAACTGAAAACCTCCCTATAATCAAGTGATTGAATGTGGATCATTAGTATGCCAGCTAGGTAAACACTAATATACACATCAAAGTCATTAGGTTATCATAATGACATACATGACTCAAAGAGGTAGGAAGTTGTTTTGGATTAGGGGGTGTGCCAAGCACAGTGCTCTAGGAGGTCCATGGGCATGTTTCCCCCTGAATTTGCATGCTCTGAGACCAATTCTCAGTTTGAGTTATATACAGCATATTGTCATCATTGTCATGTGGCATGGAAAAGTACTTGAGGTAAGCTAAAAAAACTAGGGGAGCTCCAGCTCCCAGAGCCCAACTGTTTCCTACGCCCATAGTAATGAGATGCTGTTCCCTTGATTTAAACTTTCTTTATAAAAATTGTGTACCTGTGTCCCTGGTAGTGACACAAGACCAGTGTGCTGTGTACCCCATGTCCCTGGTAGTGTGACATGAGACTAGTGTACTGAGTACCCTATGTCCCTGACCAGTGTGTGAAGGTGAAAAAGTTTTTACTTTACAACTGCAAGTCCAGGATTTAGCTATGTCATTTACTTTTATGCTATATAAATTGTAGCTGTCAGTTAGCTCTACAAAATGCACCTTTAATGTGTGGGTGTGATGTCACTTCCCAAAAAAGAGCTATAGTGAATACTATTGTTGACCAAAATAGTAACAACAGAAAAACTCATGCATAGCACCATCTAAGGTATTGACAAGATATAGCCCTTCCCCCAAACCTACCCACTCTGTCAACCATCCGATTGTATAATCAGTTAAGCTAGTTAACAAGCACACAGACTATAATACACACCCTTTTTCTTGAAAAAGCAGGGTGGGGCAACTTCTTGTTGTGTCTCTACATTGTCATTCCAGTTGAGTGACTACTCACACCCAGGAAATTATAAATTAATAGTTGCACATTATTACCTCTTTAGAACTATGACTCTCATGTCTTAAATGGATTCATTGGTACATTATTTATCACCAATAATGGTGATGGGGCAAAGGGCTTCAATCCACACTAGGGTATTTAAAGTGTGAGGTCATCATGACATGCTTCATCATAGGTTTTGAAAATAAATAGCCATGAAGAGTGAGTCATTAATTAAAAGAATTTTTGCTAATAAAGTTCTAACCATTCCCTTCTTCTCCACTAAAACAATTCTATATTACTCTGTGTTGCCAACTCTTTTTCTATAATATAATATTTTATTCAATTCCAAATTTTATATTGGTTTAAAATCCAAAGTATACATTGTAAAGAACTATTAATATTGGTATTAAGTCAGAGTTTTTGGCAGTCCTGTACTACTGTGGAACTCATACTGTGGAACTCATACTGTGTAAAAATCAGTGCTGTGTATTTAGTGATATAGTCTAATATTTCATTATCAGAGGGGAGATCCAATGTGTAGGTGTGCTGGTAGTAAAAGCAACACATAGCTATTATTCTAATTTCTAGAGTTTACTTACAGGCCACACACTTCCAGTGAAAATCATTGGATTTGGTACTCCACTGGCGATATTAGATGTTCCAAAATTAAATGAATCATCTCCTATTTCCCCTGTACTGTAGGAACCTAGAGGACAGTTCCCTGTATTGTCATCACGTACAGTTCCTGATTGCCTCAGACAGAAATTGAACCGGTTGTCACAATGACAATGAAAACATAAAGAAGGATCACAGTTACTCCTCCTTCCTGCTATCTCACAGCAGATGCCATTGCTATCTTTGTGCCCAGGGTTTGAATACGAGCGTGCCCTAACTTCTAATCTGTACGTTCCTTCAGTTTTCTGGAGCTGCAGTGTGAATTAGCTAAAGGTTAATTATTTATAGGTAGCGAGCCACTAGCTAGTTAAGTTGGTTACTGCTTAATGACTAAAATGCAGCTAGATATAGCTAGTCAACTCACCAATAAGAACAAAGATACGAAAAAAAATATCTTAGTAGCCATGATTATTAACTGAACTTAAGCTGATGGTCTCGCCAGTTGTAAAGGGGCGGGGCTGTGGTGAATTATTACGTTTGTTTGTGTGTATGTGTCACTTAAGTTTCAGATCTCAATCCTTTGTTACTCTTTGTCCTCGTCCGGATCCACTGGCAGAATCTGAGACAAGAACCACCACCTGCTGCAAAATATTAGACTTGTAGCTATTATCTAGCTAGCTAGTTAGTCAAGACTGGCATATCTCAGCACGCAAGCTGTTCTAGCTAGCTAATATACTTCACAGCAATCGACATTATAGATTACTTAGCTACCTATAGTGTATCCATAATAGCTAATAATTATAATATTGAATAACCATTAAATCGTCATGCACAAACATAGCTAGCTATTTCTAATTTTGAAGAAACTATATTTCGATAGCTATAATTCAAATTCTGTAATAGTTAGCTATGAGGATTTAATTGGGAAAGAAGGTGTGGTGGAGGTGGCTCTCACATTTGACATCATATAGAGTTCAGCATTGCTTTACTATCCATTGTAGCCAGTTATGCACAATAAATTGAGGCTGAAAACTGGGCTGCTTCCTTTAATAAAATGCATGCCTTGTAACACAAACTCTAATTCTATAATCAGAGTACACTATGATGGCAACCACTCTTACAAGACTCACTGTTGACAACTGAGTGAGTCTATAGCCTGCAATTGCTAGCTCTTTTATGTACAAAAAAATTTTTTCTAGCTATAATATCATCTATGTATAATGTCTTGACCCCCATAGACTTTCCCTGTAGTGCTTGGACCTATGCTACTATAATTACAGGTAGCTATATATAGGCTATAGCCAGTAATATTATAGTGGGCAATTTCATCCACTAGAGCTCAAATTTCATGGGCTCAGGATGGCTGGTGCATAGCTATGTGGAATCTATTACACTATGCAAGCTATTTAGTGGGATGTTTGAGGCTTGAGCACCCTCAGTTCCTCACACTACTATGCAAGCTATTTAGTGGGATGTTTGAGGCTTGAGCACCCTCAGTTCCTCACACTACTATGCAAGCTATTTAGTGGGATGTTTGAGGCTTGAGCACCCTCAGTTCCTCACACTACTATGCAAGCTATTTAGTGGGATGTTTGAGGCTTGAGCACCCTCAGTTCCTCACACTACTATGCAGACTTGCCAACATTTGAGTGGTAAGAAAAAAGAATAAGCTAATAAATTTTATAGTACCTGAAGATCACGCCCACTTTTTGTAACCACACCCACACAGACCATCATTGCTATAGTACTGTAGTGCTTATAATAATTAACTGTTAGCTACTTATGCTTATCTGTGCACAAAAAATAGAGTATGGGAAAATAGTGAGTTTAGTGCAATAAATATGGAGAAGAGGATTAGGGTTATCATAATAAGGAGTATTGGCAACTCTGCACTACTGAACTTACACAATAACGACCACTACCCACCACCACCACCACCCCACTACCACCCACCACCACCCACCACCACCATTACCATTAGCACTGTGTCTTTGAACTCTTGTGCATTTCCTGTCAAGATTCCTGATATTTTAAACTTTACTTGGCAGCACTGCCATGTGCCTCACTACACTAATAGAAGTCTCTACACTTTTTTGAAGTCTTCTATCAGGACATTATAAGTTAATCAAGTACTTGAGGTTTAGAGTGTTGTACGCTGCCATTGGCAAAGTTTATCGGGGACATTTGGCAATGAGCCATAAGATAAGTTTATTACTTCCTCTTCATCATCAACAGGTTGGAACTGAGTGCTCTCGTTTCTGTTTCTACAAGGCCCGGAAGTAGGTTTTAATTTTGAGATTGCTGCCCTAATGTTATCTATATCTTCATAATGGCAGTCATCAATCTCGCTCCCACTGTCAATCTTCCATCTATCTTCAGTAAGAAGTGCATCTGTTGATCCTACTGCACAAGTGGAGCTGAATTTACTGCTTGCCGGCAACTTTGAAGGATCATTCATAATGGTCTTTTTCACTGGTTTGATAGGAGATGTCTGGTTATAAATTGGATTGTCAAATGTATCACTCAATCTTCTTTCATCTAATTCTTTAAATCTTATTTCATCATACCTCCTTGAGGCACTGGGGAGGAGGTAAGTTCCACTGGATACAAGTGAGTGGGAGTTGGTAGCGTTTGATTCTATACTTTGCTCTAGGTTTGCTATGTCTGGATAAAAATACGGAGAAGTGTCTACATACTGGCAGGTTAAGAGGTTTCCTAGGACAAAATACTCTTTATTCCAGAAATTTGGTACAAGTTAAAGTATCCAAACTATAAAAGAGTAGCCCCATTTAGGAACTGAAGTTCTATACAGGTGTCAGTTCAAGAGTGGAGTGGTTCTACTGTAAATCAATGGGATATTTGGCTGACAACAACTTTTGGCTATTATTATTATGGACATGGTTAATTAGTCATTATACCTGTAGGAACATCATGGCTACTCTCCCTTCCATGTTTTCTCCATTGGTAGACACTGTGGGCTAGGACTAATACTAGCAATATTGTTATCAAGGCTAGCATACAGATAGCACTAATAGTTCCAATCATTGCACCAACAAATTCTGGACAAAGGAAAGCATTATTAGCTATAATAAATGAATCATAGTAACATAAAATAAATATTACTTATGATTGTATTATAATATTATTAGTAATGTGATAGTGGGCTATAATGTGATGTTGTTAGCTGCATTGGGTTTATTAAAGGGCTGTAAAATGGCTCATGGGAGAGGATGCTGAAAGGGCATTGTACAAGAAACTCAATAGTCTTATTTGTGTGAGGTAGTCAAAACAAACAACTTGTTTCTTACTTTTTTGTTCACAGTGCTTTCCTTGAAAACCACTAGTACAAATACAATGGAATCCATCTACATCATCCAGCACCTATTAAGGTCAGAGTACCATTAATAGAGCCAAGAAAGCAAAACTTCTTCTCTGATGACAATGTTCACTACAAAAGAGTGCTGACCATAACTGTATTTTACTGGAGTCAGATGTAGTGACTGCCTTTAACTTGTATGGGTGTACAAAATGATTTGAGTACAGAAATGGGCTAGTGGCTATTAGCTTAAAGACATACTGCCAAATGCTCTAGCCAAAAAAATTCTATTAATAAGGAAACGCAGTAATATGTTAGCTAGTGCTATTATTTTACCTCACATGTGCCTCCATTCTGACAAGGGTTGAGGTTGCATTTAACAAACCTATCACATAATCTTCCGACATTTCCTTCAAGACATTCACACCGAAAGTCCACCTTAGAGCTGTCTGTAGATATTATATTGTTACAAACAGCTCCATTTTGGCATGGTGAAAGCCTATTACAAGGATCTTTATCTGTAAGGAAAGAAAATCCATTATAACTGTGATGATTCATGCTAGATAAAGCATGATTGATAAAAGTTGAAGAAGGTATGATAGTGATTATTAACATTTAATAATAATTAATGCCTCACAATAAGAACAGTTGGCTCCTACATACTCATCTTTACAGATACATCTGTTGGTATCATTGCAGAAGCCACCTACCAGAGCTGGGGAAATAGAACAGAAAATATTATAGGAATGAGTGAAGACAATTTTAATAGCTAGTACCAATAAAATTGGTTGCATTGTACTATGCTTTTGTATCCAGGACAATATGTACCAATATTAATTATTGGTGATACTGTGATATAATACTACACGTTATGTCACGTAATAATAGTTATGTACTTACAGCAACCTTCAGCCAAAGTACATTCAGTGCAATTAGTGAGAGGGTTTTGGAATCCTTCTAGACATTCTATTCTGCCTTCGTTGTTGCAAGTAAAGTGACCACTTTCATCGTTCTTTCCAACACAAAAAATTGTGCAATCTTCACCATAAAAATTTTCTTCACAGCTAAGCTGGAATGCAAGTCTAATAAAGTGGTGACCAGTTCTGTAAATGCTTTCTGGAATGATCCCAGTTGGAGTTACATTGACAGTGATGAATATCTGTGCCACTATGTTATTAACAGCTTCAGGATGGTCTATATCCTCAACCAGCACATACAATTCCACGGCACCCTATACAGTATCATGTCAAAATAATAAAGTCACATACAACATGGTCAATACTTGGTCCAGTTTTAGTTAGGTATTCTATTTTCTTATAGATGTATTGCTGTATTTTTTCTTGTTCTTGTTCTTCCTTTTTTTTTAAAAATAATTATTATGATGTGAGATCAATAATTATGTGTGATAAAAATAAATTACTGATTTTCGTGGTAAATGACCAACAATGATAGCAATATTGTTATCAAAGACAAAAATGACAGTAAAATTAATTAAATTCTATAGTCTACAAAATCACTACTATTATGCCTTGTGCTTATAATTCTCTACTATATACCATAAAATTAATTATGCCCACACTTAACTAGCTACTAGTCCAGAAGTAATGAACTAAGTCCAGAGTATTTACTTATGGTAACAATAACAATATCATTATTCATTAAGGTTCTAGAGATAAACCTACCAGCCACCTATCTCCTCTAAATATCAAGGGATTAGGTACTCCAACAGCAATGTTCTCATTCATTGGGAAATCTATTTCGTCGCTACTAATGTTTCCAGTCTGATAGATGCCCAGAGGACACATCTCGCTATCATTAATCGAATGTAATGGCCTCAGGCAGAAAGTGAAGTAGTTATTACAAGATTGATTACATGGTGAATTGCAGCAGAAGTGGTCTTCTCTTACACCAGTGGGATTAGCATAGCTTATAACTTGCACCTTCAAAATGTACTCTGCTTCTAGAATATGCTGCATCATGGTGGTTACTTAAATAACTAGCTTTTGTACCTAAAAGTTGTTGCTTACCAGTATTGATAACAGAAGTAAGGCAACAATGGAACCTCTTAGGAAGCAGGAGAAATACGCCATCAATATTTTTAGCCAAGACTTCAGTGCTCTTCAACTCGGTAATGAACTAGTATACCTAGATAGCTGTAGACAGCTAATTAAACAGGCTGGGACTTAAGAGGGTGACAATGATTAATCCAACTTGCAACGAGAAAATTAAATTAGCTAGCTATCAGTTGTAATATCCTGTAGCTTGTAGCTACAATGTCCCGTAGCTGCAATGTTCTGTAGCTAGCTAAGAGGATTACAAATCCATGGCTTTACTAAAGTGGATGGCAGATGTGAATTTCTATCTATTCTATGGTAGCTAGGGGTAGGGCTAAGGATTATTGTCATTATTAAATGACACACCAGACTGGGCTGTGACAGATTGTTCATATTATTTGAACTGTGTTACGTATCTCATAATATCTGACATGTTGGGCTGATCACTGATAAGTGATGATGAAGGCAAAGGTTTATACTATAAATTCCTAACAATTCAGTAATTTCCTATGAGAAGCTAAAGGCATACAGTTAGCTACATGTATGTACATATATGGAAAGGTGAAGTTGGGGGAATTTATAATAAAATAAAGTGTCACACTAAAATTCAACATGGTAAATGTTAATGGTTTGCCTGGTTTGGATCAGGCTGGATTATGTTGAAGTCTTGAATAAGGAGACGGAAATGCTGTATCATACTCGGGTGAAGGTATGACATTATAATATGGCTGTGCAGCAGGATCTGGAGCTTCATAATGTGAGTAAGACTCATGTATTTGAGGAGAGGTCACAGAATGAGATGTGTGAGAATAGACATTTTCTGTCATTTCCTCTTCATAAATAGTATTATCAAAATTATGCTGCTCTACAGCCTGGAGTGAATATCTATTAGTTTTATCATCACTCTTTGCCATGTCATCGATTTCATTGTTGCCGTATATTGGGTTATTAAACTCATGCAGTCCCTTAGTTTCTGGCTGTTGAGACTCCTTGATGACATTGTCAATTATTGATTCTCCATAAATAGGATTATCAAAGAGATGCTGCTCTACTGCCTGAGTTTTGTCATTGGACGTATCACTCTTTGCTACGTCATGAATTTTATCTATTTGGCTATGCAGTTTTTCAGTCTTTGGTGGTTCAGACTTCTTAGAATCAGGAAGATCTGATGTTTCATAAAAGTGATCTATATAAAATCACACACATAGTATTAAGAATGGAAGGCTAGTGTGTTCGGTAAGGATCACCATGGATAAAAGTCATTAAGAGTATGGACATATTCAACTCCCTCACTCTACTTACTCTCAATTCTATACATTACTACAAGACTGGAATTTCACTGATTTCTGTCTACTTGAAATTCTTTTCATGCTCGTGATAATATAGTAATTGCATTAAAATCCTGATGATATGGACCCCCTCTGAGATGACTGACTACTCCCACCTTTAGCTGGTGCAATAAACTTCTATAACTAGGCCGATCCCCAATTTTCACTATGAACATGAGTGGACAACCTTGTGGTCTTTGTGTTGGCCCTTGTTTAGAAGACACCCTCTATTTGATTCACCCCTAATTAACACTATTAATTTTCCGTTTGCACTTTATTACAGCTCTCTATTTGTGTTCACCAATACCTTCTATTTGTGTTCTATCTGCAAGATTGTTATTGTATCCTTAGGTAGGAGTGACCTTATATTTGTAACAGGAATAGAGTTGTATCATTTTCAATGTAAATAAGGTCTGTTATTGTAGTCTGTGTTATCAAAGTCCCTAACTGGTTTCAATAGTTTACCAGTTTATGTTTTATATTTTGAACCATTAGATCAATTTAGATGCACTCAACAGTGACAGCATGAAATTAATGATAAGTAAACTGAAAGATTTTCAGTTGAACCACAAACTGTTAAATTGTAGGTTGTCATAATACATCTTGGCTTATATAGTACTCTAGCTAGCTAGTCTCAAGCATAACTTCACAAGTTAATATAGATCACTGACTGTGGGATTAAAAGTAACTCCCCCACAATAGGCATTGGTGACTTCTGTTCATTTCTTTGGTATTATGCCATGCTAGTAATGCTCACCATTCCCACAATAATGCTGGCACACTAGTCCCTACTCCAAAGACCATCTCTTTTAAGAGACCACAATTTGTGTACTTGTAATAACTAGTCAAATACTACTTCCTCTATGAGACCACCACCAAAATCATGCTAGTTTAAGACCACTAAATTGTAACCACCAATAATTATATGGACTTGACATGCTACACTATTGCACAGTTCAGGTTGGTTGTAAATGAGCAATGGGAAATACACTAAAATAACACAAACCACACTCCAGACATTTTAAGTAGGTACTAAAACACTAATTGATCTATTCAGCAACAAATTCAAAGTGTATGCTATTGCTATATAGCTAGACTTGTCATGACTGGCTATGATGGAAGAGAAGCACCACCACCCTATGGCTATGGCTATCCAGGCTCCAGCTGGGTCACTTTCAGCAGTTTCTTTGTGCTCCAACCATGAATAGCAGCAGTTAAAATGCCTGTGGTATTTGACTGTCTGTACTGAATGGAGTAAGTGGTTTGTGTTATGTATTTTAGTGTATTTGACAATTTCCCATTGATCATTTACAACTCAACCTGAAAGTACAGTATAATTATAGTTCAGATAGTCAAAAAATTGACATAACGACCTGACATCATAATTAAATAAGTACTCGTTATGCTCTATGATGTTTCAACTACATTATATTATACTGTACATTATGCCAGTAGAATTCACCAATGTTCACAACAATTACCTATAAGATTACTGAGGGGGAAGGAAATGAGCAAAGTATTCCTCCACTCCCAGTTAATGTAAGCTTATGGCTCAAAATGCATAGGTGAGAGTTATAAGGTTACCTTCTTTATTCCTTTTAACTGTCTTCAGGAAGAGGAGCGTTGTAAGACTGATAAGAATCAACAGCACCATACCCACTATCAATCCACCAGCAACTACTCCAATTATCAACTCAGTCTCTGAAGAATCTAATTATAATATTACGATTATGACTAATCACGCAGAGGGTTATATTCTTAGATCATCCCATTTAATTAAACCTTCCCACCCATGCCATCCCCCATTGTCACAGCTAACCATACATAGACAAGTCAAGTAGGTATGTGGTGTAGTTTACATAGCAGTGCCATCAAGTTTTGATATTGCAAAAGCACCTGCTTCCATTGCTTCCTAAAAGTAGCTATTTTTTTCTAGACACTGTAAGAAGGTGATGTCTTTGCAAGTAGCATTTGGTCTCTAAAAATAATATATACATGTTTTTCCAGGGCCCAAGTAATCATTACACTATAGCATAAAATGACTGATTACTTCCTACCGTGTGTACAAAGGGACTATACACAATGTATTTCAGCCCAAATAAAAATAGTAGTGCATTGTACATGTGTACTTCAGGTCAAATGTCAAACTTTAAAGTTTATTACTCAGGCATCAATCATAATTATGCTATAGCTACTATTAACAACTTCAATACTTGATACAATAATAGGTATTAATAACTAGTACAAATATTCAAGGGTATAAATAGTAAAAAAGGTGTTGGCTTAATTTTCATATATTCAGTTACAGACTCTATGGGACAGGCACTAGTCTGCATAAGTGAACTAGCTATGTATATTCTAAATGGAAGTGTTCTAATGCATAGCAAATTGGCAATGAATAATCATTAAATTTCATCAATTTGACTCAATCTGAGCTTGAAACACAACGAGAGGAACTTTGTTTAAAGCTATGACTAATGACTGGCAACTAGGATCCCTCTGTTAATCTCTCCTTATTGAAGACTTGGAGATATTAGCTATATACTTAAAATAAATAATGGAAGTTAATATATCACCTGATAAGAATTCACTACAGTTAGAATCAAGGTCTCTTTCAGGGAGACATACTAAACAATCATTGGCTGGATCTCTCCCAGGGAGACACTCTGAACAGTTGGTGGTTATATCTCTCCAAGGGAGACACCTTTCACAGTTTGTGCTAGGATCCCTCAGAGGGAGACACTCTGTACAGTCAGTGGTTATATTTCTCCCAGGGAGACACTCTGTACAGTTGGTTTCTGGGTTTCGATATTGATTTACACACACTACATTTCCTTCATTGTCACAGCTGAGTTGTTGGGCAACTTCAGAACAGAATACATTACACTGAGGGCCATAGTAGTTCTCTGAACATTGAACTCTGAAGCTCAGGTCAAAAGTAACAGCACTTCCCATTATCCCATAGTATGTAGTTCTGTCAGTAAAAGTGGGTCCAATATTAAGGGTAAGGTTAATAAGAAACATGTCAAATGCCACTCCAACAGCTTCTCTACCAGGGAAGCTATATGCAATGATGAAAAATTGTATTTGTGCCTGAAATTAAGAAAGAATTAAACTAATAATAATATTATTATGATTATTAACATTTTCTTACTGTCCATATCCTTAATTCTACTGTGTATGGATTTGATCTGTTCCAATTAACATCAGGATTTTGAGTACCCTGCACAATGAAGCCTTGAGGAATAGAGTTAGTAAAATTTAGTTTTTTTTGTGATGGGAGCTGTGTACTGAATGGAGGTGACCCATGAGGTTGAACACAGTAGATTAGTCTCACATTATTTTCACTATTAGGAGTATAGCTATGGAACAGAGCAGAGAACGTGAAGTGGCCAATCTGTACATTATCATAACAGATGATGAATATTTCTCTAATAGTAGTACAGTACTTACTGTACAGTTTTGGTCTTCCCCTTGACATTGTACAGGTGATGGTGACAGACATGTAGTACAGTTAGTAGATAGGTCAAGACCATCTCTACATTGTGTGCAATTAGTATCAGGGTCTCGTCTTCTCTCTGCACCACAGACAGATTCCATGTCCATGTCTGCATTGTACCCATGGAACTGAGAGTTAAAAAAAATGACAATTGTAATCATAGGGAAGGAAACTAGCTATTAGCTAATCATGAATCAAGGAATTCTGTGTTTGATATAGTGTGGAGTTTTCCTAACATTCAAAATTAAGATAATGCACATGTTCAAATCTATCTGGAAGTTTCTGCAATGTAGGTTTGTTGATAAATTCAATCACTAGCTCTTGCAACAGAAACAATAATAGATTTAGCTAGCTAGCTATATAAATGTAAAGTATCCAGGTACTTAGCTAATGTATTCCACGAGTTTCACTTACTCAACAATTTAATAATAGCTGCATTAATTGAAGGTGAGCAGAGGAAGCCCCACATTAGGTGCAAAATGTGTGTGTGTGTGTGTGTGTGTGTGTGTGTGTGTGTGTGCGCGCGCGCGCGCGCGCAAGTATATATAAGTGTATGTACATGTTCTGGTACTTCTATTTAACTGAAACTGCCCAACCCACACAACATTCCATCACATTAAAGGGCAGAAGACATAACTACTCATGCATACAAAATTAGCTAGATACACCCCATAATAGTACTAACATTTTGATGAAAGCCACTGCACTGATAGCTCAGAGGTATGCAGGTGGTGATGACCCATGCATAAATGACTATTCATGACCTTCTGATTTACCTAGATTGTAATGAGTTTTTCATTGAATAAATTATAGGCGTTCCCCTTACCATGAATTATTATTCAAGTCCCAGTTCTAGGCCAGCCCTAGTATCATTATAGAACTAAACAGAGTGGTTTCCACTGTCCTACATCCAAAACCATGAATCATGGTAGCAAACAGTTTTCCTTAAGGCGACTATCTCACTAATATACATAAAAACCCTAGCTAGCTAGCTTAATTAAGTATCCTCTCTTGGTTTTAGACGGTACATTACCTACCAAACACATGAAGGCCACTAGCAGACTGGAGTAAAATCGAGAGACTGTGACTAACATCTTGGTGCAACTTCACAGAATGCGCATGCGTAATTTGACGGACCATTCTTTTATACTGTGTGCATTGATCTGTCATAGAAGCACAATACAAACGTATAACAAGCAATAGACATGTACCAAATTAAAAAATCAATAGGGTTAGAATGACCGAGTCTCAGAAGTGGACAAGAATAATAATAATATCAGCAATCATCACATAGTCCTTTAGCAACACTCCTTTCAGTTCTCTTAGCTTCACACCAAGTGATGAACTCATATAGCCAACTCAAAACTATTTTTGAATCTAGAACAGGTTAAGATTCTTGCCCAATCTATCCATGCAGCAAAATGACAACAGGGATGTTCTGTGAAAGGTATGTAGTTTCACTGTATCTGTGCCAAAAATAGTCCATATAGCTAACAGGCCCATGAAAGTGCATTACATTAGCTAGATATTATGTTATGATAGCTCATTGTATGTCTTTTTAAGTCAGAGTCTGATTGTATTTATAGTTGAGGCTGGGATCCTCTCTCTACATTGAGCCACTGGCTAGGTTTATGGTTTAGGTGACAAAAGATGTGGTGAATGTTTCAATTTAGGGTTTTTAAAGAGCATTGTAACTATTGCATCATAAAGGTCCAATGTTTTGTAGTGTACATTTATAGGTATCATTTTTCTAAAGCAGTGCTGCAGTATGAGTCATGAAATTGATTGGTTATTTGTCAAAAGAAGTGGTGGATCTAGCTGTAATACTAAGTCTTACACTGTAGAATAAATTACATAACATGCTGTGTGTACAGGACTCAGCTGGCATGCTCAAACAATGCAACCTCACCATAATTCTTGCACAGCTGAGTGAGCATCTCTGTGTTATCCTTGTTGACAGCCAGCTTGGCACATTTATATACTGAAATGTTTTTGAAAGAAGTCAGAACAGGTTTCCTTCTTTGGGTAGGTTAATGGCTGGCCTACAATCAATACCTAAATATCTAATGCTGATTTCTGATATACTATCCAGCACCAACTTTGAAACCATCAACTATTGTGCCATGTTGTCCTCAGAAGATAGATTGAATGTATTTTACAGTCAGGAAAAGTGGGAGGGGGATTTAATCACAAGAAGAGCAGTGAAGACAGGCTCCTGAGCAGGATATTCTAACACTTATGGAACCAATTGTCACATCTACTTTGGAACTGGTTGAGAAAGACCCAGATGAAAAAATCAGCTCCCACTCGAAACATGGCTCTGAAGAGATTGATGTCAAAGTGACCGAAGTGGTCTCCATGGACGAGTTCAGAACATTTAAGACCTGCAACTCCTGCACAAAATAGCTGAAGTCACACAAAGAAGTACGGCAGAAAGTCCCACGAGACTCTTCTGCAACACCTGTGGAGGCAAAGGACAAAAGCCATCCCAGAGGTTCATGGACAGAGATTACAACACCACTCTCTGGCTGGAACTTCCTCTGAGAGACCTGAATACTTGTCTCGCAAGAGAAAATTGCTTAGTGACAAGAAGGAGGAGGAGATAGATGCTCCATCATAAAAGAGGAAAAGACAGAACGAATGTCCAGTCAATGCTGGGTGAACATTGAGTATATAGCCGAACATCCATCTCAGTGGACATGTTCATCTCTGAACTGTAAAAATCAGCTTCAGGTTAAGGCAAAAGAATACATTCAAAAATAATATGAAACAAGAAGGATCAATACTTCACAATATGAAGTAGCTATGCTTAAGAGTGATGATAAACACAGCTAGCTATAATTGTCTACTTGAATTCTCTCTACATCTACATATCCACATTTGGTTAAGTGCCATGTCAGCCCAGAGAATGGCTCATTACATAACATTACATCATAACTAGGGCTTGCCTGATTATGTTAGCGTAATCTTGAGCCTTTTAGGCACACTAGCATTATGGAAAGCATTTTAAGCATTTTTGGCATAAAATGTTGTAGCTAATTATAAAATAAAGATAGTAGCTGGTACCTGCAAATTTACTTTATTAAATAGCAGTGTTGTTAAAAGGTTGTAAATGTGTTCACTAATTATAGTTCAACCTTCCTCTGTATCTTTTCACTCTTTTAAAGACTAATGAGAATTTTGTATAGAATGTTATACTATACTGTCTATAATATAATAATAATGTCTAACATCAGTACTAAATCAAGGAAGTGCCAATTATTAATGTGAGCATCATAGAGAGCATTATTTGAGCATTTGAAAAGAGAGTTGAATATTTCAAATGGTAATTGAGAAGCAGTACCATTAATAATAGTTTAATTTGGAATGATTCTGGCTTCCGAAAAATATTTTACCAACATACAATGAAACCACAATAGAGGCTCCTTCTCCATGTAACAGATTATTACATGTATGGCTAAGGTTAGTTAGATACAGTACAATAACAATAGTACACAATTGACAATGATGTAATCTGAATGATGTAATCTCTACTGTTACATATACGTATGGAGAAAGAGCCACAATAGTGCTACAAAGTTCAAAGTTGATGATACACAATGAACTACTAGCTAGAATAGTTCTAAGTACAATGCAAAGTTGTCCATGTATAGACAATACATACATAGCCTACTTTGTTGTACATTCCAGCCAAGGCTTGTACTTAGGTTTAACTGATACTTTGAAATATAGCATATCATCCTTGAGGCACTGGGTGTTCTTAGATGGGTTGTAGAAAGTATTGAGTGGGGAATCTTTACTCCGAAGACACGTTCAAACTGTAAGGTATCACTTTTAGTACAATTCAATGACAAAGAATGATGGTTTTCATCTTCCAACTGATTCAATACTTCAAAAGTGATTGTCCCAGTGAATGGCCATATCACTTTATCATCATACTCTTACCTTTACAAAGATTCCTACTTCTTTCAACCCTCCATAGTTTACATGCACTTCAATGCACATGTGATATCCTTCAGGACTAGTATAGAAGGATGGTGAAATGAAGACACAATCATCTTTGTTCCTCTGTTCAAAATTAGTCAACTTGAATGTCAATGATTTTTCTGTTTTTAGAGTGATTTTTTCTATAGTCTCTTTGGCTGATTGAAGATCATCTTGTAATTTGACCACAGCACCCAGTGCTTGGTGGAGGTGGATACTATCATCTTTTTCATGTATTTTCATGGCTTTTCTCTCAAATTTCATATCAAACCCAAATTTTTTATACTTGCAAGATACAATAGTATATTCACAGTAATCAAGGTGGCTTTTTATCTTCCCACATTCCATAGATTCGGGACATTCAGTATTGGTGCAAGGAATTACCTTCTTTTCATATATATAATCATGAATCCATGCTATTTTAGCATATGTACTCTTCTTTCCACAATGCTCACGTTTGTGATCTCGATAAGGACATTCATTATTAATGTGTCGCTCTAAATCCTTTTGCAAGAGAAGTGTGATTTTGTCTTTTTCTCTATAGCTACTGATTGGGGCAAGAAACTGGAATGAACTTGCATGTAGCCACATGCTCATCTAGTGTACCAACAGTTCCTTCCCATTCACATTTTCGTTCAAAATTATCACATTTCACACAAAGAGCCCTGATATTTCTCCAACCTAACAGTAAGACAAAAAGTGTGGCTATTGTTAACTAGCTAGGTACTTTCTGTGTTAGTAGCTAGTACTTACTCCTGTTGTCTTCAAAGTACTGTGGCTGTTTCATCCTACAGTTAGGACAAGGTTTGCTGTCTCCATACTTGTCTATACACGCCTTACAGAATAGCCTGCCACACTTTCCATGCTTCCATGGGTCCTTAGCCACCGATAAGCAGATCAGATATTTTAGGGCATCGTCCAGTTCAGTTATGAACTTGTGGTCCATTGTTGCTCTATTTCATATCCTCAAATATCAGGAACAAACCTCACCCTCCAATTAAATATGACCACACCCACTATGTATTTCATCAATGTGTCGCATCAGATCAGAGGCCTGGGGGGTGGACAAGCCTACAAGCGCGTGCTAATTTACGTGCTATTTCTACATTCCACAAATTTCTCACTCTCTCATTTCTCTCTGCTAAGGTGCACTAGCTAGGGCTAGAGCTGCTCCTGCAGGTCCTGCATGTATTTTCTACATAGTACAAAATCAAAATTCTCTCAATTTTATGGATCTGAACGTTTGTATTGAAGTTGTATGAAGGAGCTTGCTTCACTCCAAAATTGAGCATCATTCATGACTTATCATCAGAGTACAGCATCAAAAATAATATCAAGTTCTTTATTTCTTCAACACTCCATGGATACTGTTGTCTTTTCTCTTTTGGAAACAGCTTCCTTCTTTACATCAGTGTCACCCCTAGTGTGGTGATTCCAGTAGAGGTAGTACTACTACACTAACCTGCATTCTATTTTAACATTTTATACCTTCCACATTCGGGAGTTTCAGGTGAATCACCCATATCCTCATCCATTTGAGTTACCATCCCTTTCTACGAAGGTTAGATGAGGTTCGACGAGATTCGGGCCAGCATATACTCCAAACACCAGATTCGAAACCTCTAAACGGCCTTAAGATCACTCGAAGAAAACTCAGAATTTTTATGTAAAACCCAATAGCAAAACAGGTGCTGACTCAGCAATCTAATATTTGCGTGACCTTGTCCAATCCCCCCCCCCCCCCCCCCCGTGTCGCATTGCATAATGCATACAATTCAATCACGTGTGATGGTTAGGTTGCGAAAAAATTTAGATTTCAAAGCACGGTACAGTAATGAATACTCTAATTTTGCCTAAGGAAGGCTCTCTCAGACCCTGTGACTTGTAATTAGCACAAGTTGTGGGTTTTGGTTGACTGCACTCATAGACTTATAGTAGTAGAGCGCCTATACATGCACTCAATTAGCTATTCGTGCACTTCCGTGAGCTTATCGATCAGGGACTGTGGGGGCGCAGGAGAGTAGCTATTTCCGCTCACTATCTAATCGAGGGTTGTAGAATGTTGAAGTAAGATGTCTCACTACAGCCTACTTGTGGTCTTCATAATATGTTTGGTAGGTGGTATATATAACTTAGCTAAGACAATTTTTTTAGCTAATGGACAGGATTTTAGGATTTGTTTGTTGTAGAATGTCCGCAAATAAAGTGAATTAGCTATTACTTTTTAGTTTAATATAGGCCAGTACCCACTAGCTAATAAAATATTGTCCCTTCTCAGAGAGTTTATCATTTATGTTATTAATGCTCTAGCTATCTATATAATAATAGCTAGTGTCACTAGCCACAAAGGAGTGAGTCACATATTTTCATAGGTGAGGACTGTTGTTAATTATCAGAAGCAGTACTAAATCACTGATTTAGCAAATGAATTACTACTTAGATACTTATAGCTAGGAGTAGAACCACTGGCTATTGTGTGACCTAAGTACACATTTTTCGGCCATCATAATTATTATTGTGTCTCAGCCATAATCTCCACACCTACTGAATCTATATAGCTAACACAGTTCAATAATTATTAGAACTTTGTCACTATAATAATAGCTAAAATATACTAGGTTTGCAAAGCTGCTTCAATATTATCAGGGGGGTAGGAAGCAGGGGGGCACCGGGTGCTGGTGCCCCCCCACTTTGCACAGACCTTTGCAGTTGTGTATACTGTGTGTCACTCTGTGTGGTGATAGTAAGTGCTTCACTATTTTTACACTTAAATTACTTGTAGCTACAATAAAGTGTAAAATACATGTACTAACCACAAAATCCATGATCATACATGTATTTACTTAAGGCTCACATGACATGGCTCAAAAGAAGCTAAAACTCCTCTTTTTTTTGATACAAGAGAGGCTTGTACTTCTGAATCTCTGAGTCAGAACCTTCAAGTGTTTGCATGGTGTGAGTTTAAAGGGTAACCGACATGAAAAAAAAATTTTTTTTTGCATTTTGCATTTTTCAGTAGTCTTATATACATAGACATGTGTGGCAAAAGATTAAAACTTCTGGTCAAGTATGCTCTGAGTTATGGCTAGCCAAAAGATGAGTTTTTACAATATATCCGGTTTTGGGCGGGGCTTATTGATGACGCAATAATGTGAACGATGTGCTTGGCTTCCATTGCAATAGTGTAGTTTTAGGCCTGCTGAAAGGTAAACTGTGGCTGTTGCTAGGGTGAAATATGTAGCAGAGCAGCCAAGAAGGGGTTGATTTTGAGTCAGCAATTTTCTCTAGTGATGGTTCATTTGATGCCAACTGATTCTCTTCTTAATTCAACTCTATCTGCTTTAAGTGAATTTTGACAGATATTGTTATGAGCAGCAATCAGGGGCTGAACTACTCTGGCTGAGCAAGTCAGCCACTTACAAACAACTTAACTTAGCTATAATAACTATATAATAATTATCATCTTCCTACATAAAGAGTCTCCTTTTTTTTTTCCTTTGGGGATTGGCAATGTGGTATTTCCTCTTGTGTTCCTTTTGTAAATGTGATTGATTGTCTGTGCTGTATGAATAGTTAACTATTTTATACCATCCATTGGATATGTCTGATTCCATGTCAAGCACATCAGAGTAAAGAATATAAAGAAGGAAAGCTTTAAAGCTTACTCAAGGAAAATAAAGCCTAGTTGGTATTCCTGGATAAGTGCACATCTAAGTTCAAAATATTTCTTTCATGGCAAAACTTCCTGCAAGTGTCAAAGTTTTTCATTAAGGTTTGGAACCTGGAGAAAGGCTCTGCAGCACTTTCAGGAACATGAGAATAGCATGGCACATAAAGAAATAGAGCAAAGTGCTATTTATAAGGATAAGCTGAGTGAAGTAGATAAGGTGTTGAATTCACATTTCCTGTGACAAATGTGACTGCTGAAATGTGAAAGGTCATTTTCTTCTCTGATGAGACTGAAGACATACGTACTTGAGAAGCACAATGACTCACTGTAGGCTGAACTATCTGTTCATACAGCAAGAACTGATGTACCTAGCTAACCAGAGAAATAAAATAAACAATAATAATAAAACTGAGATGTAATGTGAAAGGTCATTTTCTTATCAACTATTTATAATTTTGTAACTTCATTATTAAGACCCTGAAACTGTAATCTCAGATGGCTGGGTAAGAACGGGGGTCTTTAGCTTAAATGGTGCCCCCCCACCTAAAATCATCTTCCTACCCCCCTGATTATGCATTACCAGCAGCTTTCCACGTGACAATTAGTAGGTCAGTATAGCCTACTGGTGCTGATGACTTAGATTTGTGTGTAGATAAAGCCTTGGTATTTCTAACATATGGTATATTTAATTAAGGTAGTATAGTGATAATATTAGAAAACCAATAAACTTATACTATACATCATGTCAAGCTTATGACTTGATATACTAACCTCCTACCAAAAACTTGAATGAGGGGAGTCTGGTGGATTGTATTAATGCTTATTGGACATATCATCGTCTTGTCTTGTCTTGTCAACACTACCTACAAAGTATGTGCCGTGCCTTTCAGTGCTTACAAGTGTTTCTGTACCAATGTTGGCTACTAAATAGAGAGATACTGGACAAAAGGATGCATCATGGTCTAGAAACAGAGATTTTTACAGAGCATGCTACCTCATAGCAATCATATGAATTTTTAGTAAAGGAAAAGTGACAAGTCACAACAGTTTCATTATATAATATATAGTTGTATGTGCCCCCCCCCATAATTTTTGGCCATTTGGGGAGATGAATTTATGGCTGGCAGCGCTGTATATTGATAGATCAAAGTTTATTCATTAGCAGGTCAAGGTTCGTCTAGGCACATGGTTATTTCAAAGCACGAGCCTCATTGTTATCAAGCTCCCAAAGATAGGTACAGGCATATTTATTTTGAAGCTTTATGCAGAAGTAGAGAGACGATTTGATCAAACAGATATTCAAACAATCCAGAAGCTAGAATTTCTTTTGGTGTAAGCAGCAAAATGGTGAAATATTACAGCCTGATGAATGCCTGCTAAAGTATCTTGAAAATGATGTTGATGAAGGTTGCTTTTCAGTTCAGTTGTCTATGATTCCAGATTTAATCAAAGATGCATTCCAGGATATCCATATACATATCAAGTCAGTAACTAATGTCAGGACAATAGCTGAAGCCATTAATTAGAGTGAGATTTATAAAAGGATGCTTGGAGAAGTGCACAAAATTCTCAAACTCTACTTTACCTTTCTAGTGACCACAACAACAGCAGAGTGATCTTCTCCCTACGCAGATTAAACCTTTTTACGAAGTACTATGACCCAATCCAGATTAAACAATTTGTTTATGTTGTTTGTGCATTCATCCAGAGCAGAAACTCTAGATCTTAAGACTATTGCTAAAGACTTTATTTCAGTTAACACTGGTAGGCTACATTACTTTGGAAAGTTATAATGTTGTTTGTGCATTCATCCAGAGCAGAAACTCTAGATCTTAAGACTATTGCTAAAGACTTTATTTCAGTTAACACTGGTAGGCTACATTACTTTGGAAAGTTATAACTGTTTCTATATTGTGCACTAATTGTTGTGTACTAGACATTAAATTTTGTGTCCTTTAATAAGATATTGGAGCCCGCCCCATTGAAAAACATCTTCCTATGCCACTGGTACAACTCAAGGTCAAAGTTTATTTAGGTATGTAATTATATCTCCAAGGCTGTTTTGTCCTATTAATCTTGGTAATTTTTGCAGGTTTTAGCAAGCACTGTTTATGTTCTCGTTGTGTGCTTACATAGTTACTGTTGTGGTGTGCATGATTGGAGGATACAAGTAATGTGTTCCATTTTGTTGCTCTGTGTGTCAAATTGCTAGTCATTCAGTCACTATTTCCTCCTGGTCCTTCACACTCACTCTTCTCAGGAATAAGTCAGTAGTGTAAAATGCTCCACCCTCTGCTTTATAATCACTAATCTACCACAACTCTATGTTCCAATACATTATGTGTGAGTTTATCTACCAGGCTCCCCCAGCAGTTCCATTTCAAAGGCTTTTGTTATGTTGCTTCTTAAACAAACAAAATAGCTACTATTATTATTTTTAATTTTTAATTCTTAGTTTCATGGGTACAATGTACACATGCAAGTAACTGACTGTGGTGCAGAGAGAAGACGAGACCCTGATACTAATTGCACACAATGTAGAGATGGTCTTGACCTATCTACTGACTGTACTACATGTCTGTCACCGTTACCTATACAGTGTGAAGGGAGAGATCCAAACTGTACAGTAAGTACTGTCCTACTATTAGAGGACTATTCATCATCTGTTATGATAATGTACAGATTGGCCACTTCACGTTCTCTGCTCTGTTCCATAGCTATACTCCTAATAGTCAAAATAATGTGAGACTAATCTACTGTGTTCAACCTCATGGGTCACCTCCATTCAGTCCACAGTTCCCATCACAAAAAAAACTAAATTTTAATAACTTTTCTATTCCTCAAGGCTTCATTGTGCAGGGTACTCAAAATTCTGATGTTAATTGGAACAGGTCAAATCCATACACAGTAGAATTGAGGATATGGACAGTAAGAAAGTGTTAATAATCATAATATAATTTAATTCTTTCTTAATTTCAGGGACAAATACAATTTTACATTGTTACATATAACTTCGGTGTACCTGATGGAGTGGCATTTGACATGTTTCTTATTAACCTTACCCTTAATATTGGACCCACTTTCACTGACAGAACTACATACTATGGGATAATGGGAAGTAATGTTACTTTTGATCTGAGCTTCAGAGTTCAATGCTCAGAGAACTACTATGGCCCTCATTGCAATCTATCATGTTCTCAAGTTGACCTAGCCACCGAGGATTGTATATCAGGTGATTATTAATTTGTTGATTAATATTCATTTATAGTTGTTGGAAGATGTGTAGTTTTATATATACAGTAGTTTAGATAATTGAACACTCTGGTGGGGGTCAGCTGGTGAAAGGGTTTTACTTAAAAGAAGTAGGATTTAAAAGTATGTGTTTGTTTATACCTGGTGGATAGAAGTAACAAGCAGGTAAATATTTTTATTATGGTGTGCAGTGCAAAGATTTTGTGTGGTTGTAGCTGTAACAATGGGATGTGATAGGGACCACTTGTGCAATTTGGACAAAATCTCAGAAACTACCATTATAAATCTATACAGATTCTTCAGAGAATGGGTCAGTAATAGGAGCAGCTGTTGGTGGCTCAATAGCCGGTATCGTGTTAATAGTTCTTATCATTCTCCTCTTCATTTTCTTGGTGTGGACAGTTAAAAGAAGAAAGGGAAAAGGTCAGTCTATTACTTTTGCCACAATACCTTCTAATAATAACCTCAAAGTTGGGAACATATACCTATAGTAGTTATAACTTATAAGTCAATTGCTGAAGCCAAACAGTCAAATTAACAAGTCTTTTCTGTGAACACATATCTAACTACAACTCTTACTCTATATATATAATTAATTATTTGCAGTTAGGAGTGATTAAAGCATATCCCAAGAAGAAACTGTTGTAACTAGTCCTTGTGTACGGTGGAGCCTGACACATTGGGACTAATTAACAAATTATAGTGTTCTGATTAGATTGGTGGTTTCATTTGGGGGGGGAGTTGTTAACACATATCCAAGTGTCCTTAATATAGGGATGTCATTAATTCATGGGATTAGGGTAGAGTACATTATCAACTACTTGAGAGTATTATTGTGATTATAGAACCTGTCTTTTGCATTTATTGGATGGTGGGTTTAATTACATCATACTCCAAAACTAGCTGGTTTGATGTCCTATATTATAGCAACATAGTTTATAGATTCCTTTTTTTATGGGCATGTTTAATCTACCTGTCATAAATATTGAATGGCATGTGGTTTTATTATGGTTCAAACCACAAAAATATTGATTATTCAGTCCTAAATTATTCAAGCTATCTGCTTGAATCCATGAAGTTATATTTTTTTTCATACAGTGCATAGATAGTTAGCTTAAACCTTAGGATATTGAAAGGTTTGGAATATCTACAATTTTACTGAAACTGCATAGTTTACCTGTTATGTTAAAAATAACATACGGTAGATCCGGTTATTTTCAAGACACTTTATTTTCATTGATCTCATAAAATCTTGTGTTATGAAGCAATTCACGTTTTTCTTATTTTCGCTGGGGAGAAGGGATTTCGATTATATAGGTAATGCTGTATGTATAATTATTGAAGTTTTTTAATTTTCGCTTCCCTTTACCTACTGCGAAAATAGCGAAATTAAAGTGACAGTGAAATTAACCGGATCTATGGTATTATAGCAATAATAATACATGCAGATTGTGTATACACTGTACTAGAACAAGGTTCTTAGTTACTTTACACCTCTTATTGTTATGAGCTCCTATTGGCTTCTTTAAGGTGGCGGTTACCCCTGAATCTCACTTTAAAAATTCATTAAAAATGCTAAAATTGATATTAATTTTAGCTAAATGATTTGCTTTTCTTGCTCCATCTAATAGTATCTAAGAGAAGGGCAAGCTATAAGGTAGCACAATGAACAAAATTACATGATGTAGCATATTGATACTACTCTGATAGTGCACTTTTAAGGTTCTGTATACTCTATGGGTTATTTGTAGAGTGAGTAGGGAAGGGAAGTTTGATACCACAAGAATGCATTATTGTAGCAGTAAAAGGTAAAGTAAAGCTTTATTAAAACCTCTAGTATAGTGATATAATTGATATCCATGTTAAGATTAATGAAATACCTGCTCCATAACTATGACTACTATGTAGTAGCATTAATTTGAAATTTGAGACTGCCCAGTATTCAGAAGGGTAAAGTGTTTGAGGTTATTGGTTATACAGTGGGGTTATACAGTGGGGAGTAGGGGGCAGTTGCCCCCAATATGTTTCTGATGAGGAGAGGAAGGGAAGAGGGGGTGGGCGCTGCCTCCCCCAGTATCTGCCTCCCAATCTGAAACTATTACTTCAAAAGTGACACTACTATAACTCATCCTATTTTGCCTTTTGCCCCTCCCTCCCCCCCCCCCCCCCCCCCCCCTTCCTCAATAGCTATGGCTCATTCTCCATGTAACAGATTATTCAGGTTACATCATTGTCAATTGTACTAGATTACATGCTATGGGCTAGGGCTGGGGTTAATAACAATGGTACATATTGACAATGATGTAATCTGAATGATGTAATCTGAATGTTAATAGAGCCATAGCTATGAAAAGCACTTTTGTCTGCCCCTCCCTGCTACTCCCACTATTATAAACTGTTATAAGAGTCTATTAATTATAGATCATTTTTGTGAAGCATCAGACCATCCTAGCACTAAAAAGACTCAGCCACCAAAGATGGAGGAATCACACAGCTTCAACAACTCCATATATGGGGAAGAAATCGGCAATAAAAAAAACAAAGGATCTTCACTTCGGGCTACTGAGCGACAGTATCTTAATTCAATTTATGGAAATGAAATAACAGACAATGTCTATACTCCCACATCTCATCCTGTGAGCTCTCCTCAAATGGGTAATTTTTACTCTGAAGCTTATCCAAATCCTGTCAAACAACAAGATGATCATTATTCGAAGACGTCACATTCTGGAGCGCCACAAAGTCCTATCACACAACTTGATGATCATTACTCGAAGACGTCACATTCTATAGTTCCTCAAAATCCTGCCACACAACCAGGTTATAGTGTCCTAACTTCACCTGAGTATGATGCAGTGATTTCTTCCTGATTCTAAACAAGGCTGTTAGCTTACTGAACTAGCTACATCTTGGCTAAGTTTATTACTTAAAAGTTTTGCTACATCTCACATTTAATTTTTTATACACTATTTTTGTAGTGAACCTTTGTTTTAGATGGTTGAGTAGAAGGTTAAAAAGAACTGTGTGTAAGAGTTGTCAGTAGCTCATATAATTATTACACTTCATACACTCTTTAAGGTAGTTATTATTGTAGCTAACTATACAGGTAAAGAAGCTTTTCCAGTTTTAGCTATTAAAGAGTTAATTTAATTTCCCACTTGCTAACTATGTATTATTCCTTTGGGAACCCATACCAGGTGTTTTCCTAAAAGCCTACCACATGGAATAATGACAGATCATAAGTATCACATAATCACTCTAATGTTTATGTAAATACCACACTTTAAATTGATAAAGGAAATGTGTATGGCAATCTCATAGTTCAACTAATTTCTTGGTAGAGAAGAGACCTTTTAGAGACATATTTCAAAGGTGTAATATAGCACAGGTAATAAATTAAATTATACAACCTTTGCTTTCACGTGGTGAAATATACTCACTATAGTTGATCTAGAGGTGCACATATAGCATAGCTACAGCTGCAAGAATATGATATCATTTTGGTATTAAATGGAACCTGATCAGTCCACATGAAAATTTATTAGTCACTGTTATCCTTTGAGCTCTTATTGTGTCAGTTATCAGAAGGCTATATGGTCCATAGGTTATTACAAGTATTATGAAAGCTATTTATTACCATAGTCTTTGTCTGCATATACTGTTAACAGAAGGCTATATAATTATGATATCCTTAATGTGTCTTGAGAAGCAACTCATTTTCTTGCTTTGTCTTCATTATGATGTCTTATCTAATACATGCAGGATGTAGCAAAACCACAGAACTGACACCATTATTGACCACTGTACTAACTATTGGTGACTAATAATATCATACCTTATTCCAATAGTACAGGTTGTATTGTAAATAAGATTCCAGCTAGACTCCATGTAGACCCCTTACCAAATATAGGTAATATATATCACAATATCACTTTCAGTATTATACACATAGGTGTAGGAACTGGGGGGCACTGGGGACATGTGTCCCTTGGGTCACTATACAAATACTATAGTGTCCCCCTTCCAATCTGACAAAATGGATTGCAGGTTGGTTGAGGGAATCAATACACAGAAATAAAACTGATCAGTTAGACATTTTAGACATTGCTGGGAATTAAGTTTATAAATGAAAATAGTAGAAGAAAAGCACTTTTTGGTTCTTATTATTATTAGTAGTAATGTATTAAAAATGTGTGGCTAATTAAAAGTGGGTGTGGTCACTCAAAATTTTCGCTGGCACACATGCTTAGCCATTCCTTTCCATATGAGTGCCCCTCCCCCCAATCAAAATCTCATTCATACACCTATGATACACCTGAATTTGGAACCAGCTGCTGACTATAATATCATAACATAACATTGAACAGATAAATATTGGCAGAAAAACTTTTTGTAGTGTAAACTATTGTATTCAGTCAGCTCTTTTTCCATGTAACAAAATCAGATTACATCATTGTCAATTTATTATACTAATATAATATAACAATGCAACACAATGACAATTGACAATCTGATTCTGTTTCATGGAGTTCAGGTTAGGTGTAGGAAGTAACTTTAGAATAGATTGGCCACATGTCTGGACATTTTGACTACACAGTGTACCATGGATAGGGTATCTTAGGAGATGCTCCCACCCCCAAGAAAATATTTTTGTCTGAGGTTGCAATCTGAGAGGCATTAGAGAATTGAACCCAGAAAACTTTAGGGATATTGTGGCTGATGTAGGTAAACAACTTCATAGCTGGTAGTTTGCACAACGTTAGTTGGAGAAACCAATCAGCTAACTAACCACATTTAATCAGGAAATATATAATAAAAACAATAACACATCAAAGAAATCACACGGAGATCAAAAGCATACATAGAAGACACCAATACAAACAAGAAAACCACAGTAGACAGTACACCATGATTCATCACATACTGTAGGATACCCTTTCTATCTCCATGAAAACTGCACAATAAGTGTAAAGGATTATTTCACTGTCATTTTAGCTATAGGATCAAGCCAGGACACAAGGTTGAGTTGAATGAGAGATTTCTGCTAAGGTTATTACTTATGCAAGTTCTCTCAATGACTTTTGTCCATAGAAATCATTTCCAAACCCAAAATGCTGCTTTGCATACACACAAGATATAAAAAAGGAAAAAGAAAAAGAATAAAACAATAACAAAGAAACAAAAACAAAAACAAAAAACAACAACAAAACAAAAAAATCTCATAGCAACAATCAATAATGAACTGATAACCCAGAATTTTCCACTGTTTACTGTGAGTGGAGAGGAAGCCAGTATTATGTCTTGTCCATTAACAGAAATAACATAATTATAGAATATACTGTACAAATTATTGACAAAAAAAAAACCAATAAAAGGATAGCTAATAACTGCTATAAAAATTGCTATAATAATATTATTATAGCTACTCTCAATAAAAACAAATCTGAATCATGAAACCAGTACATGATAATTTTATTTGTATGTAAAACTATTTGTTTTCTTCAAGAACTGAATATACAGGCTGTTCTAACTCACTGTACTCATTCCCTAGAAGACCATTAGTTGCTACATCAGGCAATTCATAACTTGGATTTAATGGCAGATCAGGCTGGTCATACATAGGAGAAGTGTGGTCTGATGATGCAGGTAATGTGGCAGGTTGTTCATATGTTTGAGTTGTATGGTCTGATACTAAAGGTATGGTGTCTGGCTGGTCATATGTAGGACCGAAATGGTGGTCTGATGATGACGACAGTTTGTCATAATCTGGATCTGGTGTCTGGCTTGGGGCTGCATCAGGCTCATCATACAATTGGTCCTTATATGGTGTCTGGTTCAGGGCCACATCAGGCTGGTCATAATATGTTGGACCTAAACCATCCGACAGCCTGCCATATTTTGGATCCAATGTTTGGTCAAGTGAACTTATGACAGCGTAATCCGGTTGTCTGGAAGAAGCTAAAGAATGTGATGTCTTAGAGTAGTTACCATCCATCATTTCACTATGAGAAGTTACAGGATGAGATGTTTGAGAATAGACACCATCTGTTGTTTCATTTCCATATAAAGGATTATCAAAGTTTCGTTGCTCTAAAGTCTGAGGCCTGACAGCAGATAGGCTATTTTTGTCATCACTTTCTACTTCATTGACTTCTTTGCTGTATATTGGGTTACTGAAGTTTCGTGATTCCATCAAATGCTCAACCTTTGGCGATTTAGTCTTGTCAACATCAGGAAGGTCATGATCTATAATGATAAAAGCTACCTGTCAACTTGCTTACAATGAATGTATAGCCATTCCATTGGTGTTTATGATTATATTCTATGATAAATTATTTATTTGGGGTTTTTTTATACACTAAATATACCAAGTATAGTACACCAATCCATGTGTTAGCTTACATAATCATGTTCTTGACTCTACAAATATGTTTACCCATGTATATGTATAGACTTACACTTGTCAGCAGTTATCTACCACTGACATCTAAACTATGCATTACTAACCAGTGCCACATGTTAGATATGTGAGAGCACATTAGTATAAAAAGAGAGACATTATAGACAGTCAGATAGTCAGTGAGAGAGATATACTGAGTTAGAGTAGTCCTGTCTGTATGGCATATAATATATATTATTTAAACATTGATCTCTGGGAAGTTAGTCTATATAGTAAAATAGGAACAACACTTTATGTTGGTTGGATTAGCTATATATTTGGATCGTCCAGCTGGTTACTTTAAGTACCCTCAGTGTTGCAGGTCATCAGTAACACTATATAAGGCATTCAATGATAAATCCTCATTGCAGAATTTTGTTATTTTTAGTGACAGTTCTAGACTATAACTGTCTGTCTTTAAATAGACAAAAGTACTGCTTCAAAGTACAAACAGGTTTCACTTGGTTGTGTTTGTTGAACCTTGTAAGGAAATAACTGACCACACTGTACACAATAGGGTGTAGCCATGACTACCAGGTAGTGACCTCAATAATAACAAACATGATGGATAGTTTTGAGAATGGAGTAGTGATTTCTAGATTTCTAGACACTTTGAAGTTAGAGGACTGATTGGAACTTATAATACCATTCATAATCCATAGCCAGAGGAATAAATTTAGCCCCCCAACCCCCATCACCTCCCCCAACCGCCTCTTCCCCCAACCCCCATCTTCTGCATTTATTTTTTGTTCTGGGAATGTCATTATAATTTATAGCTTTAGTGTCCTTCTAGACTGCATTACAATAGTAAGTAATTCCAAAATTAAATCAAGAATGGTAAGTATTAGGGTGCAGGAGGGGAAGGAAGAGGTAATATTCTACTCCCTGCTAAATAGAGACCACTAGTAACACACATATTGAGATACTTATGTAATTATATGTATACAATATACAGGCTTACCTTCTTTATTCCTTCTTTTTTTAACAGTCCACACCAAGAAAATGCAGAGGAGAATGATAAGAACTATTAACACAATACCAACTACCAATCCACCAGCAGCTGCTCCTATTAGCAACCCATTCTGTGAAGAATCTGTACAATTATGACATTGAAAGCAGTTTAATGTAAATATTGTGTTTCTAGGAAAGATTCCTCTAAAGTAGGTATTGAAGTGTCATACAGTGTAGGACATACCTGATAAGATTTCACTACAATTAGAAGCAGGATCTCTTCCAGGGAGACACTCTAAACAGTTAGTGGCTGGATCCCTCCCTTCTAGTAGACAATTCAAACAGTTAGTTGCTAAATCTCTCCCAGGGAGACACTCTGCACAGTCTTTGGTAGGGTCCCACCCAGAGAGACAATTTGAACAGTTAGTATTTATATCTCTTCCAGGGAGACACCTTTCACAGTTTGTGTTAGGATCCCTCAGAGGGAGACACTTTGTGCAGTTTGTGGTTATGTCTCTTCCTGGGAGACATCCTATGCAGTTTGTGCTAGGATCCCTCAGAGGGAGACACTCTGCACAGTTAGTGGTTATATCTCTTCCAGGGAGACATCCTATACAGTTTGTGTTAGGATCCCTCAGAGGGAGACACTCTGTGCAGTTTGTGGTTATATCTCTTCCAGGGAGACATCCTATGCAGTTTGTGCTAGGATCCCTCAGAGGGAGACACTCTGCACAGTTAGTGGTTATATCTCTACCAGGGAGACACTCTACACAGTTTGTATCTGGATCTCTCAGCAGTAGACACTCCACACAGTTAGTAGTCAGATTCTTACCCTGAAGACACTCCAAACAGTTGGTGGTTGGGTCTTTACCAGGGAGACACTCTAAACAATTTTTGACTGGATCCCTTCCAGGGAGACACTCTGAACAGTTGGTTTCTGGATTTCGATATTGATTTACACACACTACATTCCCTTCATTGTCACAGCTGAGTCGTTGGTCAACTTCAGAACAGAATACATTACACTGATGGCCATAGTAGTTCTCTGAACATTGGACTCTGAAGCTCAGATCAAAAGTAACAGTACTTCCCATTATCCCATAGTATGTAGTTCTGTCAGTAAAAGTGGGTCCAATATTAAGGGTAAGGTCAATAAGAAACATGTCAAGTGCCAGTCCATCAACTCTGCCACCAGGGAAGTTATATGCAATGATGTAAAATTGTATTTGTCCCTGAAATTAAGAAAGAATTAAATTAATTAATATTATGATATTAACACTTTCTTACTGTCCATAGCCTCAATTCTACTGTGTATGGATTTGATCTGTTCCAATTAACATCAGGATTAGTAGTATTCTGCACAATGAAGCCTTGAGGAATAGAGAAGTTATTAAAATTTAGTCTTGTTTGTGGTGGGAGCTGTGAACTGAATGGAGGTGACCCATGAGGTTGAACACAGTAGATTAGTCTCACATTATTTTTACTATTAGGAGTATAGCTATGGAACAGAGCAGAGAACGTGAAGTGGCCAATCTGTACATTATCATAACAGATGATGAATAGTCCTCTAATAGTAGGACAGTACTTACTGTACAGTTTGGATCTCTCCCTTCACACTGTATAGGTAACGGTGACAGACATGTAGTACAGTTAGTAGATAGGTCAAGACCATCTCTACATTGTGTGCAATTAGTATCAGGGTCTCGTCTTCTCTCTACACCACAGTCAGTTACTTGCATGTGTACATTGTACCCATGGAACTGAGAATAATTTAAAAAATGGTAACCAGCAGATGCTAGCTATATCTTTTCCTTGCAAACTTTCTTATCATGATCCTTTTTATATCTCATCTTTGCCAAATCAATGTTGCCTTTAGCTTCATAGTGAATTTGGCTTTCAATTTATTTATTACCACAGTCTGTGAAAAGCTAATATCACAGTCCTTGCAACTATAGTATTACAATTTTAGCATAATGCACAGCATTGTGGTGGTGAGCATACTCCGTTAAATTGAACCGTTATAAAGAGAGTAACCTTCAATGATAGTAATTGAGGGTGAGCTAAGCTTGAGTGAATTCCATATGGAAGAGAGTACTATATATAACATGGATCCTAGCATGGTTGTTACATTTAGGGATTCCTGTCTAATTTCCATTCAGCAAATAATACAATGCACTAATTAGGGGCACTGATGTAAGCAACCAGTTAAACTATAAGGGTACTTGGATTTATTATGCTCTGTAGCTAACCACATATTTTCAGGTTTGTAGCCAGGCAAACTAGATCTCAATCTTAGCACCATCCCCTTCCTATTTGCCTTCATCACTGTTAATTTAAATTTTACTATTAAAGCAAGCTGGCTATGATGTCTGTTTCTGCTTTTAGGTGTGCAATCAATATTTAATAATCACAGGCACTTGCTGGTCAGACTGCCTGGCTGCTGAACATAGTGTGTGAAATTAGCAAAAGCACAGTCCTGAATAATGAAAACATCCCTTTGATGAAATTGAAAGTTCAAAAGTGGAAACTCAAAAGTGAATGGCTATATAGCTACATTGCCTAGCTAATTCTATACTGTCAGACATCAGTTATATACTGGCAATCCGCCAGCCCAAGAGATATTAGCATAGGAAACAGGAGCCCTACCTCCCCTTAGAAAATTAACAGGGTGACCCACAACACTGCTACAGTACTATAGTTATAAAGCGTGCTCAGCCCAACAATTGTCTAGCACCTGAGGTAAGCCCTAAGCTATAGTTATCCGCTAGTTAGCTATCTAACTGGGCCTAGAAGGTAGCTAGGAATAATACGTACCAAACATATGAAGGCCACGAGTAGGCAGAAGTAAAATTGAAAGACTAACATCTTCCTGACTCTTCACAACAGAGAAGTACAGATAACTTTTATAAATAGTAGATTATACTTCCGCTACATCTGGTAATTACTCCACATCCCGTAGCTATTCAATTAAAGCTGACCAGTAAAGCTGCATTCATCCTTGTTCATTTTCTCACCAAATTGTATCCGTTATATAGTAAGCTAGGTGAGATCAGATTCAGATGTCGCCTCTCACTCTGGAAATAGCTAACACCACACCAAAAATAGTAGTAGTAGTAGTAGTAGTAGTAGTAGTAGTAGTAGTAATAATAATAATAATAATAATAATAATAATAATAATAATAATAATAATAATAATAATAATAATAATAATAATAATAATAATAATAATAATTGGACCTTTCCATCTGGCAGTTCTTGTTGTAATCATTATTCAAAGGTGACAAAAAGTGCCATTAATACTGCTGATAAGGCCATACCTATTCTTAGACCTGGAACAAAATTTCCTGCTAATGTAAACTCAAGTGATAGCCATTTGACCATCATTGTGTCCATGGCTAAGAGATTTTACAGGAGTACTATTTTAAATTTTAATATCCAGATTAGAAGGAGAGAGCATTGCATTGTCACCCACAGCACCACTGATGTATGTACTAACCACGGAGAAATTGATTAGACCTCAATTCAGTTAAATGAGAAATATCCTTACCTTATGTGATTTAATTTTATTTATTTATTTATTTATTTATTTATTTATTTATTTATTTATTTATTTATTTATTTATTTATTTATTTATTTATTTATTTATTTCATTTATTCATTTACCACCCACCTGGGTCAAATTATTTGCATACCAACCAGAGCAACAAAAAAATTAATCTAATTACAGACCTGCCAAGTCTCACTCATTGGGAGTGATTCTCACACCTGTCTCCCATGCTTTTAGTACACAATTTATACTAGCCTTATGTAGTACATATTTATGTTAGTCTTATGGACATCTCACTCCTAACCTATTCCTAACCTTGGCAGCTCTGTAATTATTATTGTGATTTGAGTAAATGATTCAACTTAGCCTGGTAAGGTCAGAACTGTCACCTTACCAACTTCACTGTTTCTGCAGGTCTAGTGGAAACATAGCTAATATTATTAGTCTGTTAGGGAGCAATGTGTATTAATCAGTGCATTATTGAACTTTGTATTGGTTCTGGATATAGCACTTCTTAGGCTCTCTATTCTAGGGGGAAATTAGGGGTGATTCTATATGTAAATTCCTGACAGTATTCTTACAGTAATCTATGTGGTATATTACAGGTATGCATATAATAATAATTATAGCTAATGATGTAATGTAAGAAATTTTACATATCCCAAAATTAATTAAAGGGATGGCCTCATTTCTAATTCAAGTGTGTGTCTTTATGGAATAAAGGTGGTTCCACTGTCCTTACTGGGCATAATTATGTGTGTGTGATCCAGCTTAAGATATTAGTAAACACTCAGGATATAGCTAGCTGATAGTACATACAGGGTATATCATAGGGGGTTAATTGTTTTTCTATTCTGAGCTGTGTAGACTTAACATTTTATCTTCTTACTGTAATGGAAGCATGTTTCTACTACAACTCATAATACAGATAGGAAGGGGCATGCAGACCTCTCAACTTTACTAGTTTAGAGTGAAATTTTTGGGATTTAGGCTTAAGAGTAGCCCCTCTTGGCGTGAGATGTGTCGGTTGTTGTTTATTGTTCTCAGTATTATATATTGTGAGGTTCTTGTAAGTTGCAGCTCCAGCTAAGGATTTCCTCTAAAAAGGAAGACACTCTGAAGCACTGTCAGAGTCCAAATTGCTACAGTCAGCCATGGTTGCTTGGAAGTTTGAAATAGCTTCTGGCTTAGTAGCCATCAAGACCACTGGAGGATCCTCTCTTAGCTATTAGACCATGTACAGACAAATTTAGCTACAATAATTATAGCTACTAAAGTAAAGTTTGAAGTGCATATTGCATATCTTTGTCAACCTGACATGCTTATTTAGGCTTGAGATTTGGGGGCTCTTGGCTTAAGAACTTAAGATCTGGTCCAAAAGCTTGAGTCTCACTCCAAAATCTTGAGAGTTGACAGGTCTGGGCATGGCTGGGTAAAAATTATCCTCAGGGCTGGCTAACTAAGTCCTGACCCCCACTTCTTAGCACCTTCCTACACCCGTTCAGTTTCAGTTTTGAATAGTTCATATAATGTTTTATACTCAACAGCAACCCCCTCCCCCCAACCCTATATTCACCCAATGACATACTGGCACCTGATTTATACAGGGGAGAGTTATGTTATTGAAAAAGTTTCTGGTTGTGATACATCATTAACAGCTGAACAGAAAAGGTAGGTGTAATAGAAAAAAGCTTACTATGGGGACCCCTTACCTAGTACGAAAATTAGAATTAAGAGGCTATGCTCATTAATTTTATATTCTGGTAGGTAAATTTTGTGACTCAAAAAATTCTGTTAGCATATTTAATTAACTCACTGTATACAGCTACTATATAGCGGGAAATTTTAATATCTTCGTGGTTTTTGTGGTTAGAATAAAACCACTAATGTTTTACCCATGAACTTTTAATGGTTTAATTGAGATGGACTGAGCTGTAAACCAACAAATTTTTTTCCACAAATAAATTTGATTATTGAAAACCACGAAGATTTTACCCCTCGAAAATTTCCCACTATACGGTATAGCACAAGAAAGATTTTAAGGCTATAAGTTATCAGTAGCTAATACAAAATGCTTATTTATATCAATATTATTATGAAGGTGAGTATGAATTATTTCAGTGTGATGAAAAATCATACAAAGCTGGCTACTGCATTAGTTGATTTGGTCTATATATTTCACTCCAGAGCATAGTTTCAATTCAGAAGTTGCTATATACTCTGTCATAGACATGCGGAGGTAAAACTTCTAGGTCATCATAATGATTGTCACCTTCAATTTCACTGGCATAGATAGGGTTATCAAACTCTCTCTCATCAAAGCTCAGTTGCCTTGTGTTGCCTCTAGTTCTACTGTCTTGTTCCCCAACTTCCTCTGGTAGTGTAGTGTAGTCTGTTTCAGCTCCAATGTCATACACAGGATTGTCACCTGGTATAAATTCACTTTCATTCGATTCACTCCCTTCTGTGTGTGTGTGTGTGTGTGTGTGTGTGTGTGTGTGTGTGTGTGTGTGTGTGTGTGTGTGTGTGTGTGTGTGTGTGTGTGTGTGTGTGTGTGTGTGTGTGTGTGTGTGTGTGTGTGTGTGTGTGTGTGTGTGTGTGTGACATTATAAACTTTAGATTAAACATGATGGAAGACACTATTTTTAAGTCAATGCACAGACCCTTATCTAACATGAACAGCTCTATACTGTTAAAATAACATCAGTAGCTATCTAGCTAAGTAATTTATAAACTGCTACTCTTTGTAAAGACAAATTAAACATCCTGAAGGGTATTTTAGTCAGTAAAAATAGCATTGACTTCTGACCTTGTACAATCACTATGTTAACTTTGAACCTCCTACCACCTGTGTAAATCAGGTGTGCATTAAGTATAGTTCTATATAGCTGTATAATATGATCATTGATGTAAATGTGGCCCTGGAAGTGCCCACTAATTAGAGCATGTAGATTTACACCAGTAATTATGAAATTGAATCAGGTTGTCAACATTTAATTTTAGGTACACCATAAAAACAGATTAATACCTTATACCACGCCCATAAAAACAGATTAATACCTTATACTATGTCCAGATTAATACCTTATACCATAAGGATAGACAGGTTATTATTATGAAAGCTGAGGAATAGTACCAAACTCCACCTCCCCCTCCCCCTCCTCTCCCCCTCCCCTTCCCCCTTCAGATCTGCCACCATGCAGATACTTGCTAGTGTTCTACTAGTGGCAGAGGCTGATCCAGGGGGGATGAATAGGGTGACATGTCACCACCCCCTCTTAATTTTAATAATATTCATAATTTTCATATGGGGAAAAATAATTAGACATTGGTATCAGCAATAAGAAAACCTATTAGTCATTTTTCTAGATGAATGTCTATAGAGTACTGGAAACCACACCATGGATTTCTGGAAATAAGTAGGCGTGGCAACCACAAAAATTAAAAGTCACCCTTATTAAGAATTTTCCGAATCAGCCACTAAGAGGGTAGAGAACTCAAGTGGATGAAATTACTCAGTCTACATGATCCATTTGGCTAAGGATCTGATGGTCCAGAAAAGTACAGACAATGTAGCCTGCTAGTATGTGCAAAGTTTGGTCTCTTAAACTAATACCTTATCACATTTTTAATAGACAGACAGATAGACAGAATGACCAACCAGATTACAGTGTTAATGATTGATCATGAGGTCCAAATTTCACATTGTGGAGGCTACCCACAGCAGTTTATAGCATTCATAACCTATTTGGTAGGCCACAATACTGAGAAGGGACATCCTCAATAATATGTACCCTAATCTCCACAGCTACACTGCCGGTATGTCACTCTGTGTGTTGGGGGGGTGGGTGGGTAATAACATGGATTGTGCCAAGGAGTGTGCACCAATATATAACAATAACCGGTATACATCTCATGCAGTGGCTGCAGGCTAGACACCACAAGTTAGTTTAGGTGGCTTCACATATAGCATAATAATACATGAGCCAATATTTTATTTATCAACATTAGCTTTCATTTTACCTTATAAAGTTAGAGGGAATTATCATGATAATTATGGCTACAGATTTCGGCAGTAAAAGTACATTTATTATTACTGTGACTAGGACGTTAATCCACTATAGTGATTATAGAATACCTATCTACTCTAGCGATCAATTATCTCCCAAGCTGCTACAGGATAAACATACCTACACCTGTGGGAGCCAAGTTAAGTGCATTACTTAACTAGAGTCAGTGGTCACTTAACTCCTAACTGCTATGGGGCAAGCATACATATACTTTAGTAGTATGTGGAGCCTACAAGAAGCATGTTAAGCTATATAGCTAACAAACTACCCCTTGGAAATGAATGTATAAAAACAAAAACTGATAATGAACTTCTCCTGCTAGTATTTCTTGTGAGAATTTCCTATACTAACACATTGACCTGTCTCCATACCAAAGGTTTTTAAATAAATATCTGACAGAAATGGGCCATCTAACAGCGAGAAATCATACAACTAAATCTTTTGGCTGGAAGTATTCATGTGTGTAGTCTGTGTGAATGCTTTTGCTAGGTATTAGGAGTGATTTGGGTATTACGTGTGATGCATTACTACTAGGCTTGAGGGAAATTCACTGACATAAAAATGGAATAAGTATCTCTAATTATTGTTACTTTTGTGCAATTGCTTATTTTGATTACAGTAGGATGTCAGTTATCCAGACTCCAGTTATCTAGAAACTTCAGTTAACCAGAACAGGTGTACTGTATATACATGTACAGTACAGTGTAATTAATTAATGGCCTTTTCATGGAAGCAGTGAAGAAGAGATACGAAACACAAAAAAAGATAAAAATCAGTGATTATATGCACTGCAAACATGACTAATACATTCAGTATTACATTTTTATGTACATTATGTACATTCTCTCCAGAAAACTTCTTCAAGGAAGGGGACCTTGCACAGCCACTGCCTGTGCTTGTGCTGAGAGCATGTCAGTCTGGGCCTGAAGTAGCCTGGCCATACCCTCTATTAATAAGGGGTTTGTCTCAAAGCCATGAAGTGGATCAGCTGAAGATGGTGAAGCAAGATTACGTTCCAAGTCAATAACCTGAGGATCTAGACCATGCCTACCAGGGGATAAGTCACTTCCCCCTGCTGAAGGCAAAACCTGGTCTTCGGCAGCACCAAGGCTCATCCTTCCATCCTTATCCTGTCGACCCACAGCACCTTGATCATCCATGCCTTCACCATGCATCATACATTCACCACTCACACCATTACACAGGCTCTGCCTCTCAACATCATAACCACACCCATCACCATTAGAACTATGCCTACCACCCATAGAACCTAGCCTACCATCATGACCCAACATGCCATGCTGACCCTCACCATACACACCTTGTCCAGATAAATTAGCCCCAGATACACAGATCCCCTGACTCACTCTCTGAGGTACAGATCCACGACACTCCAACTCCTGCCTCATCCTGTTTACTTCATCCTCTAATGTCCTGATCTTGAGGTTATAAAACTGTTTTTCACTAACAGACAAATTGGTGACTCCTTTCATCCATGAGTCTGCCCGCTTCCTCTCAGCCTGAAGTTCTTCTCTCTGCATTTCCATCTGCTCCTGAAATTCTTTCCGTTGAGTATCTAGGGCCTTCAGGCAACTCAGTTCATGCTCCATCTGGGCAAGCTCAACCTTCTTCTCCAGTTCCTCTATATGCAGCGTCAGGAGTGCTTCATTCCTCTTAGCTTTAGCTAGCTTATGCTTTAGAGCCGCTGTCTCATCCTCTCCTTGACCATCCAGGCTATCTGGGCTGCTGTTACGCTCAGGTTCGCTCCTGACATGTTGCTGACTCATGGTTTTTGCACGTGTTCGAAAATAGGTGCCGGTCAATCCAGTCAAATCCGACTGTAAAGCTCTTAGCTCTCTATTAGACATGAGCTACAACGATTCCAGAACAGTTTTATTTACTTTCTGTCCTGGCAGGGTCGCCAAATGTAACATAGTGAACCTCCCTGACGGCAGTCAATCAAGATACCAACCGTCACTTATCGAGATAGAAGTTTATTAGTATTTACGCATGCTCAATAATCACAAAAATCAATAGTTTGATAATAATAATGACAATGATTATTACAGGTGTACAATGACTTCAGTTATCCAGAAATTTCAGTTATCCGGACACCTTCCGGTCCCAACCTGTCCGGATAACTGACATCCTACTGTATTCTGAACATTGGAACAATTTTGGGGCAATGCTAAAAATAAGTAAAATTTGGAGCAAGTATAATAATGATCCTGTGGTCATGTATCATAATATGATGGTCACAGAATGATACTTAGCTTATACCACACCCATGATGGTGTCATGTAGAAGCCACAGGTGTGCAAGAGGTGATTAATAGCTGTGGCTAACCAGGCAGAGGGTTATCATCACTCCCAAGATATTTGGGTAAGCAAATGGCTTCTAATCAAAAACAAGCCATGCAGCTGATAGGTTTCACCTACCACTAAGTAATATTGCAAGATCAAAACCAACATGTGAGTAGCCACCACCACTCAGAAATACATGATTAGTCTATTTTTCGGGTGATTCTATGTGTAAATCCTTACGTCATTTGTAATATACTTGTAATATTCAATAATATATAATAAGATTACTGACTATAAAATAAGATTACTGTAATATACAATAAGAATACTGTAAGGAAATTTACACATAGAAGGACCCTATTTTTCACCTCACAGTGGATTGGGTACATTGCAGTATAACAGTATTACTTGTTTAACCTTAACATGGTACAGGCTTAGTAACTTGCAAGGATAAAAATGGTAAATTATTTTCATGAAGCCAATTATGAGTTCACACTATAATTTCATAAAACTAACAGCACTTGTATGTGTAAGGTATTCTGATCACACTCAAATACCAATCAAAGATATGGACATTGTGGTCAGTGATATAATGAAGTTCATGATCAAGTAACAGCACTTCCTCCTGGAATTGAGTCACTTCCAGGCTGTTATGAATGACTTAACAAAGGGTGACTATCTGTGATAAGTTACAATGGATTGATAGAATTAGGCTTATTGGTGAGTATGAAATAAACGCTCATTATTGCAGCTTTCCAGGAACAGTGTGTACTATAAAAGTACTACAGATAAGAAAGGGATGGGAAAGGATAGCCTCCTCTGCATGCATGTAATGCAGCAATCATTTCAGATGCTATCTCTATACCAAGCATTTATAATAGGTTATGCCCAAAAAGTGGACAAGGTCCACATGCTTATGTGTGCATAGTGGTTCAGACTACTAGGTAGTGTGTGTATGATAAAACTAACACTGCAAACTTACTAGCATATGCCTTTCCTTTTTGAGTTCTTGCTATTATAATCAGCAGAAAAACAGCTACGAGGATAATCACTATCACCACAAGAAATCCACCCACAACGCCACCAACTATAGGGCCAGTCCTTGCTCCAGTATCACCAGGGGTCACTGCATGGTGTGTATCACAGGTATAATTAAATTTAAGAATACCTACAATATCCTGTTGTGCCAACACATAGCTACTCTGCTAACCATACTACAGCTGAACCTCAAAAACATATAGGAAAATCCCTATAGTATTATTGTGCCTATGAAATTGGAATGCCTCTATAGTGTGAAGTCCCCAAAGTGTAAAGTATTCTACAGTGTACTTAAACTCACATATCACAGTATCACAGTGTAGTCAGGGTCACAAGAACAGGTAAAAGTATTTATTCCATCAACGCATTCACCATTAAGGCACTCTGTTATACCAAAACAGTTGTCAATCCTGGAATCACAAAATTTCCCAGTATAGTCCGGATCACATTCACAGCTGTATCCATCAACAGAGTTTCGACACCGACCGTTTCCAGAGCAGTTTATTCCAACACAGTGATCAATAATACTTTCACAATTGTCTCCAGTATAGTTATCATCACATTCACACATAACTATACCATCTATACAACGACCATTTCCACTGCATGTTACTCTCACACATTCGTCAATGTTGAACTGGCAGAACTCTCCAGTAAATCCTGATAAGCCACACTCGGCACAAGTCTGAAAGTTCCGGCAACGTACTGAACAGACTTCGCCATAGTATGTAGGACCACATCTTACATTGAAGCTGATGTTAATCTGAGCTAATCTGTTAAGACCTGTGTAAGTTCTTTCAGGACTAGATGTACCCACTGTGTTGGTATCAATATCAAGTATAAAAACATCAATGATATCGAATCCATTATTAAAGTCAAAATCTTCTGATTGAAGGAAGAATTGAATTCCCTATTACATCAAAAACTGATAATTTATAGCTAGCATGAATCAATAATTTAACTTACTCTGGTCTTCCTTCAAATACAATTGGATTATCCAGATTTATAAATCTATTTCCAGTGCTATTGATAGTGTGTGTGTTTCGTACAAATTCTGATTCAGTCATGTCACTAAATCGACAAGGTTGGGTGGACCTCAGTGGCAAGAAACAGTATGCTACTCTAGTGTCACAGGTATTTGATTCAGGACAACTCTGATTTCTCGGTCTAATGAAGTTCTCTTCACAACATTTAGAGGTCTGGGATGTAGATTGATAACAGTTTGTGTTAGACTCACAACTCCTTCCTTCAGGATTATCATATGAGTGGATAGTGATCTCCACTACATAAAAACCTTTTGCATCATAAACCTAAGATAAAAATTGTAATTGAATAGTCAGCACTAACCCATCTGGTTTCCAGACTAATTGGCTATTGTAATGGGCAGAGGACTCATTCACGAAGTTCATCTACATGCAGTCACATAAACCTAGCTAGTTTGTCTAGCTTCAGAGCTAAATATTTTTTTTTAACGATGCTACTCATGCAGTACTCTATTCTATCAACTCACCCAAGCAAAGATCAATAGTAACAATGCCAAGTATTTCCAAGTACTGTCATATTGAGACATTATTGAGCAGAGCTATAATTTTACTGCGTCTAGTTGGCAGTATCTAGCTATTATTGTGTTTTAAGTAGCCAGCTCAACTGATAACGCTGGCCCTAGATTCATAAACGACACTGTAGACACTCTCACAGGAAGTGATTGCGTGGGAGTAAGTAGGTTGTGGCCAATGCCTTAATTGAGGTCAAATGGTAGCTATGGTGGTGTGATCAAGTATTGCCAGCATAAAAGACAAAGTTGATTTCTAGTTTCTCATCAACTACTTCAAATGTAGGGAGGGAGGCATTATTGGCCATAACAATTGCTTTTTTATGTTAAATGCTAGAAGGCTCAGTCTATAATCACTTAGATCTTGTTACACTATAATTAGAGTTCTGGTACACCCACATATTTTAATAAGGCCAGCAGAGTGTCTCTCATAACCTCACTCTAGCTTCTACATCCATCATCTATTATTGTGTACCCCTTACTTCTGCCCTATCATCAGTCCTGGGAATTTGTTTTCCATTCTTTTGAGTAGTGCTTAATTACTTACCTTATTAACAGTATGAGGTCTGAATTAAACTAAATGTTATGAAGATGCTATCTATTAATTTGTTAGCTACATGTACCTTACTAGAAGAATACAGGGCATTGTGGGGGGCTCTAGTGTATAGTTGTCACATGTTAATCAAACTTACAAAGATGTTATGTATATATATACACACACATACATATATCAGGGGTATAGACAAGAGAGGGGGGCCTTGGGGGGGGTGGGACCAGATTTTTCACTAGATAATAATTTTCACTAGATAATAACAATATCAGGCTCTGGCTTATTTATTTATTTATGTATTTATTTATTTATTTATTTATTTATTTATTTATTTATTTATTTATTCATTTATTTATTTATTCATTCATTCATTCATTCATTCATTCATTCATTCATTCATTCATTCATTTATTTCTGCATATGATGTGCATTGTAGTGGTTTGGTAAACACATGACAGTAGTAGTTAACAGGTAAGCATGGTAACATTGTAACAGCTGCTTAGAGAACTTGCTTGACTCTTAGCCTAATTGCTAGTGTAGCTAGTACCATGTCTGTCAATCTCCAAGATAGTGGTTTAGCACTCCTTTAAAGCCAGGTGAATCATGCAATGAATTTAAAGCCAGCTATCAGCCTGAATTAGCTAGCAGTCGGCCTGAACTGGTGAGCTAATAATATTTGATCAGTGTATTCTAAAGTTTTAGTAGCTTGAAAGCGATGTTGAAGATGTTTCAGTACAGAATCCACTATCTTCAAATGAAATAGAGCCTATCCTTGTGTAGTACATATTACTCTAATTTGCTCTCTTACACCTCTTGGATTTTGAAGAAATTTTTTGTGGGAGGGGGCATATCTCTTCCTTGAGCCAAATTGCAGCTCTTTTGTCTTTACCTTATTAGCCCCCCCCCCCAGTCCTAAAAATAAAAAGTTGCCTACACCCCTGTACACCTGTACAATATGCACATGACATACATCAACCATGTGCAGCTCATTCCATTTGCCAGGCAGGGGCAGATCCAGGGGGGGGGGGGGTCCAGACCCTCCCCCCTTTTTTTGTCAAACACGTTTGGTTAGTAGCTATAGTCTAGCCTAGACTGTAGCTAATTAAGTGTACATTGCACAATCCATGTCCCAGTCATCAATGATGACTGGGGACATGGATTGTGCACAGTGTTAATTCCTTGGCCATGTGACATAGCTGGCAGCTGTATTTTTTTGGCTTAAAACATGAAGAGAGCTAGCTAGCTCCTTGAAGGTAACCTCCTTCTTTAAAAGGTATGTTGTCTATGGCCACTACTCTAGTTACCATGATTCAGTGAGGTCTCTCTAAAGTTATTACTAGGTTACTACTAGGAACTCTCTAAAGTTATTACTAGGAAGTCTCTCTAAAGTTAGCTATTAGCTGCTAGGTTTATTTCTCAACATTTAAGAAGATTGTTATGTTGTTTTTGAGACTTAAATGGTGCATGCACACTTTGCTGTTATGTATCCTATTAATGCTAATAATAAAACTTAGAGTCCATGTTTCATTGCCTTTTATGGCATTATAGCAAGGCTAAAATTTTTGCTTCTGTGGGATGGGCACATCCCCCTCCTGCACTCTCCTCCTCACTGCAGCCTAATGGCTGTGTGGTTGTCATTTACCTACCTGGACCCCCCCTTTTCAAAATAGCTGGATCTGCCCCTGTGCCCCCAATTAATCTTACAATGCATTGTCTCTGTTGAGGTGTAAATGGAGAGTTGAGTACTGAAAACGCTTGCTCAATAGCAGTTGTAGAGGACTGTATCAACAATACTGATTTTGACTACACAGATACATATTAGGTGCACAAAATCTATTACCATTCTAAAGGACTTTTTAGAACCAAATTGTCTGCTGCAAGGGATTACAGTTATCTATTGGCCATCTGTAACCTCCTGGTAGCATAATTGATAAACAATTTGGTTCGATCCTGCTATTAAATATCTTTTCTACCAATTGAAGCAGGTGTTGTAGGTGATTCTAAAGTGATGCTACATCACTGCTATCTTCTCCACCCTATGCTTCATTAGAAGAGCAGGAACCAGAACAAGAATTGATAAGGATGAAGGATCGGAATTAGATATTACATACTCCTTCCTCCTCCCCCATGGCCTGGATACTTGCTATGGCTTTCAGGTGGGTGTTTATTACACACATGCTCAATGGTAGCTCCTTGTTCTCTAACTTACAACTATGATTGTGCAAACAATGTGGCATTAGAGATAATGAGGCTGGTTACGATGCTACCGTGTAAAGATTTGAGGCATAGGTTGTAATTTTGATTATATTTAATGGATGCTGCTAAGTCAAAAGGACATGGTTTTCAAAGATTTCATCCTGCAATAGCATAGCCTCAATACTTTAAATATCATTCTGACAGTTAGCCCTTAACTGTATTAGTGCTAATAAGTCTTATGAATAAGTTATCAGTGGCTAAACATTAGGTTCTAATATTCTCTGTTGCCAATCCATAGACCACATTAGGCTCCATAATGAAATCTTCTTTTACCTTTCCATACACAGCATTAGGCTCCATAATAATGTCTTCTGTTTCCTCTTTAGCAATTCCTCTCTGATGATGTCCACGGTCTTGTTTCTTTTCAACTGGAGAATGAATATATAACTATGATAGGAACACATCTTAAGAGCAAAGGAAAAACATATTAGGTGATGAATGTAATGTTAAAATAATGATTTTCTCCTCATGGTTTTAATGGATGGCTTTCCACACTGACAATGACAATAAACACATCATGAAGAGTTATAAAACTCACTTTATCATAATAACTATGAGACAATCCAGTAAAAAAAGAAGCTGGATCAGTTTCAGGGGTAGATAGCTAGTTACCACTCTGAAAGTTAATAAGTTTGGATAACCTCTGGTTGTGATACATCATTAACAGCTGAACAGAAAAGGTAGGTGTAATAGAAAAAAGCTTACTATGGGGACCCCTTACCTGGTAAGGAAAATTAGAATTAAGAGGCCATGCTCATTAATTTTATATTCTGGTAGGTAAATTTTGTGACTCAAAAAATTCTGTTAGCATATTTAATTAACTCACTGTATACAGCTACTGTATAGCGGGAAATTTTAATATCTTCATGGTTTTCGTGGTTAGAATAAAACCACGAATGTTTTACCCATGAACTTTTAATAATTTCATGGTTTAATCGAGACAGACTGAGCTGTAAACCAACAAATAAATTTGATTATTGAAAACCACGAAGATAATTATTACCCCTCGAAAATTTTCCGCTATACGGTATAGCACAAGAAAGATTTTAAGGCTATAAGTTATCAGTAGCTAATACAAAATGCTTATTTATATCAATATTATTATGAAGGTGAGTATGAATTATTTCAGTGTGATGAAAAATCATACAAAGCTGGCTACTGCATTAGTTGATTTGGTCTACATATTTCACTCCAGAGCATAGTTTCAATTCACCAGTTGCTATATACTCTGTCATAGAGATGTGGAGGTAAAACTTCTAGGTCATCATAATGATTGTCACCTTCAATTTCACTGGCATAGATAGGGTTATCAAACTCTCTCTCATCAAAGCTCAGTTGCCTTGTGTTGCCTCTAGTTCTACTGTCTTGTTCCCCAACTTCCTCTGGTAGTGTAGTGTAGTCTGTTTCAGCTCCAATGTCATACACAGGATTGTCACCTGGTATAAATTCACTCTCATTCGATTCACTCCCTTGTGTGTGCGTGTGTGTGTGTGTGTGTGTGTGCATGTGCGTGTGTGTGTGTGTGTGTGTGTGTGCGTGCATGTATGTGTGTGTGTGTTTATGTGTGTGTTTGTGTGTGTGTGACATTATAAACTTTAGATTAAACATGATGGAAGACACTATTTTTAAGTCAATGCACAGACCCTTATCTAACATGAACAGCTCTATACTGTTAAAATAACATCAGTAGCTATCTAGCTAAGTAATTTATAAACCGCTACTCTTTGTAAAGACAAATTAAACATCCTGAAGGGTATTTTAGTCAGTAAAAATAGCATTGACTTCTGACCTTGTACAATCACTATGTTAACTTTGAACCTCCTACCACCTGTGTAAATCAGGTGTGCATTAAGTTCTATAGTTCTATATAACTGTATAATATGATCATTGATGTAAATGTGGCCCGGGAAGTGCCCACTAATTAGAGCATGTAGATTTACACCAGTAATTATGAAATTGAATCAGGTTGTCAACATTTAATTTTAGGTACAGCGTAAAAACAGATTAATACCTTATACTATGTCCAGATTAATACCTTATACTATAAGGATAGACAGGTTATTATTGTGAAAGCTGAGGAATAGTACCAAACTCCACCTCCTCCTTTCCCTCCTCTCCCCCTCCCTCCCCCCTTCAGATCTGCCACCATGTAGATACTTGCTAGTGTTCTACTAGTGGCAGAGGCTGATCCAGGGGGGATGAATAGGATGTGACATGTCACCACCCCCTCTTAATTTTAATAATAATATTAATAATTTTCATCATGGGGAAAAATAATTAGACATTGGTATTAGCAATAAGAAAACCAATTAGTCATTTTTCTAGAAGTAGTTTACAAACTTCTTGAATGTCTATAGAGTACTGGAAACCACACCATGGATTTCTGGAAGTAAGTAGGCGTGGCAACCACAAAAATTAAAAGTCACCCCTTTTAAGAATTTTCTGAATCAGCCACTGAGAGGGTAGAGAACTCAAGTGGATGAAATTACTCAGTCTACATGATTCCTTTGGCTAAGGATTTGATGGTCCAGAAAAGTACAGACAATGTAGCCTGCTAGTATGTACAAAATTTGGCTTCTTAAACCCCTTATCACATTTTTAATAGACAGACAGATAGACAGAATGACCAACCAGATTACAGTGTTAATGATTGATTATGAGGTCCGGTCCAAACTTCACATTGTGGAAGCTACTCACAGCAGCAGTTTGTGTGGGTGGGAGCTTGCACCAATATATAACAATAACCGGTATACATCTCATGCAGTGGCTGCAGGCTAGACACCACAAGTTAGTTTAGGTGGCTTCACATATAGCATAATAATACATGAGCCAATATTCTATTTATCAACATCAGCTTTCATTTTACCTTATAAAGTTAGAGGGAATTATCATGATAATTATGGCTACAGATTTCGGCAGTAAAAGTACATTTATTATTACTGTGACTAGGACGTTAATCCACTATAGTGATTATAGAATACCTATCTACTCTAGCGATCAATTATCTCCCAAGCTGCTACAGGATAAACATACCTACACCTGTGGGAGCCAAGTTAAGTGCATTACTTAACTAGAGTCAGTGGTCACTTAACTCCTAACTGCTATGGGGCAAGCATACATATACTTTAGTAGTATGTGGAGCCTACAAGAAGCATGTTAAGCTATATAGCTAACAAACTACCCCTTGGAAATGAATGTATAAAAACAAAAACTGATAATGAACTTCTCCTGCTAGTATTTCTCGTGAGAATTTCCTATACTAACACATTGACCTGTCTCCATACCAAAGGTTTAAATAAATATCTGACAGAAATGGGCCATCTAACAGCGAGAAATCATACAACTAAATCTTTTGGCTGGAAGTATTCATGTGTGTAGTCTGTGTGAATGCTTTTGCTAGGTATTAGGAGTGATTTGGGTATTACGTGTGATGCATTACTACTAGGCTTGAGGGAAATTCACTGACATAAAAATGGAATAAGTATCTCTAATTATTGTTACTTTTGTGCAATTGCTTATTTTGATTACAGTAGGATGTCAGTTATCCAGACTCCAGTTATCTAGAAACTTCAGTTAACCAGAACAGGTGTACTGTACATACATGTACAGTACAGTGTAATTAATTAATGGCCTTTTCATGGAAGCAGTGAAGAAGAGATACGAAACACAAAAAAAGATAAAAATCAGTGATTATATGCACTGCAAACATGACTAATACATTCAGTATTACATTTTTATGTACATTATGTACATTCTCTCCAGAAAACTTCTTCAAGGAAGGGGACCTTGCACAGCCACTGCCTGTGCTTGTGCTGAGAGCATGTCAGTCTGGGCCTGAAGTAGCCTGGCCATACCCTCTATTAATAAGGGGTTTGTCTCAAAGCCATGAAGTGGATCAGCTGAAGATGGTGAAGCAAGATTACGTTCCAAGTCAATAACCTGAGGATCTAGACCACGCCTACCAGGGGATAAGTCACTTCCCCCTGCTGAAGGCAAAACCTGGTCTTCGGCAGCACCAAGGCTCATCCTTCCATCCTTATCCTGTCGACCCACAGCACCTTGATCATCCATGCCTTCACCATGCATCATACATTCACCACTCACACCATTACACAGGCTCTGCCTCTCAACACCATAACCACACCCATCACCATTAGAACTATGCCTACCACCCATAGAACCTAGCCTACCATCATGACCCAACATGCCATGCTGACCCTCACCATACACACCTTGTCCAGATAAATTAGCCCCAGATACACAGATCCCCTGACTCACTCTCTGAGGTACAGATCCACGACACTCCAACTCCTGCCTCATCCTGTTTACTTCATCCTCTAATGTCCTGATCTTGAGGTTATAAAACTGTTTTTCACTAACAGACAAATTGGTGACTCCTTTCATCCATGAGTCTGCCCGCTTCCTCTCAGCCTGAAGTTCTTCTCTCTGCATTTCCATCTGCTCCTGAAATTCTTTCCGTTGAGTATCTAGGGCCTTCAGGCAACTCAGTTCATGCTCCATCTGGGCAAGCTCAACCTTCTTCTCCAGTTCCTCTATATGCAGCGTCAGGAGTGCTTCATTCCTCTTAGCTTTAGCTAGCTTATGCTTTAGAGCCGCTGTCTCATCCTCTCCTTGACCATCCAGGCTATCTGGGCTGCTGTTACGCTCAGGTTCGCTCCTGACATGTTGCTGACTCATGGTTTTTGCACGTGTTCGAAAATAGGTGCCGGTCAATCCAGTCAAATCCGACTGTAAAGCTCTTAGCTCTCTATTAGACATGAGCTACAACGATTCCAGAACAGTTTTATTTACTTTCTGTCCTGGCAGGGTCGCCAAATGTAACGTAGTGAACCTCCCTGACGGCAGTCAATCAAGATACCAACCGTCACTTATCGAGATAGAAAGAGGTCAAAGTTTATTAGTATTTACGCATGCTCAATAATCACAAAAATCAATAGTTTGATAATAATAATGACAATGATTATTACAGGTGTACAATGACTTCAGTTATCCAGAAATTTCAGTTATCCGGACACCTTCCGGTCCCAACCTGTCCGGATAACTGACATCCTACTGTATTCTGAACATTGGAACAATTTTGGGGCAATGCTCAAAATAAGTAAAATTTGGAGCAAGTATAATAATGATCCTGTGGTCATGTATCATAATATGATGGTCACAGAATGATACTTAGCTTATACCACACCCATGATGGTGTCATGTAGAAGCCACAGGTGTGCAAGAGGTGATTAATAGCTGTGGCTAACCAGGCAGAGGGTTATCATCACTCCCAAGATATTGGGTAAGCAAATGGCTTCTAATCAAAAACAAGCCATGCAGCTGATAGGTTTCACCTACCACTAAGTAATATTGCAAGATCAAAACCAACATGTGAGTAGCCACCACCACTCAGAAATTCATGATTAATCTATTTTTCGGGTGATTCTATGTGTAAATCCTCGACATTACGTCATTTGTAATATACTTGTAATATTCAATAATATATAATAAGATTACTGACTATAAAATAAGATTACTGTAATATACTATAAGAATACTGTAAGGAAATTTACACATAGAAGGACCCTATTTTTCACCTCACAGTGGATTGGGTACATTGCAGTATAACAATATTACTTGTTTAACCTTAGGCTTAGTAACTTGCAAGGATAAAATGGTAAATTATTTTCATGAAGCCAATTATGAGTTTACACTTTTAGACTATGATTTCATAAACTAACAGCACTTGTATGTGTGAGGTATTCTGATCACACTCAAATACCAATCAAGATATGGACATTGTGGTCAGTGATATAATGAAGTTCATGATCAAGTAACAGCACTTCCTCCTGGAATTGAGTCACTGTTATGAATGACTTTACAAAGGGTTGCAGCTTTCAGAACAGTGTGTACTATTAAAGTACTACAGGGATGGGAAAGGGTAGCCTCCTCTGCATGCATGCAATGCAGCAATCATTTTAGATGCTATCTCTATACCAAGCATCTATAATAGTAGGTTATGCCCAAAAAGTGGACAAGGTCCACATGCTTATGGGTGCATAGTGGTTCAGACTACTAGGTATGACAGAGCCTCCAACTTGAAGTGAATAACTTCAGTACAAAAATTGCTCACTTTCCGTATTTTTGTAGCAAATTCCGTAGAGCTAGCTAGTTTAATGACCTTAATTATAAGACACACACCTACGTGTAGTATCTTGTGATTAACAATGAGACTAGATTGTGAGCTAGAATTGAGAGTCTTAGCTATCATAGTGCTTGATAGGAGACACTGGAACAAGATATAGCTATATAAAACTTAATAACAATGCATCAGTAAACAAATTAACTGACAATAAATATACTTACCTGTTTTGACTGTTTAGACAACTCTTTAAGCCTCTGTACAATGTTATTTCACAGCTGTTCAGTTAGCTAGCTATACTTCCGTATAAATTGAATCAATTTCCATAGTCCGTATTTATAGGTATAAATCCGTAAAAATACGGATAAATCCATGTGGTTGGAGGCTCTGGTATGATAAAACTAACACTGCAAACTTACTAGCATATGCCTTTCCTTTTTGAGTTCTTGCTATTATAATCAGCAGAAAAACAGCTATGAGGATAATCACTATCACCACAAGAAAGCCACCCACAACGCCACCAACTATAGGGCCAGTCCTTGCTCCAGTATCGCCAGGGGTCACTGTATGGTGTGTATCACAGGCATAAATATAGACAACCCTTACAATATCCTGTTTTGCCAACACATAGCTACTCTACCAACCACACTACAGCTAAACCTCAAAAACATATAGGAAAATCCCTTATTGTGCCTATGAAATTGGAATGCCTCTATAGTGTGAAGTCCCAAAAGTGTAAATTATAGAGGGTATTCTACATTCAATGCTGTACTTAACAAACACAGCATCACAGAAATCCCCAGTGTAGTCAGGATCACAAGAACAGGTAAAAGTATTTATTCCATCAACGCATTCACCATTAAGGCACTCTGTTATACCAAAACAGTTGTCAATCCTGGAACCACAAAACTTCCCAGTATAGTCCGGATCGCATTCACAGCTGTATCCATCAACAGAGTTTCGACACTGACCGTTTCCAGAGCAGTTTATTCCAACACAATGATCAATAATACTTTCACAATTGTCTCCAGTATAGTTATTGTCACATTCACATTTATATCCATCAACAGAGTTTTGACACTGACCGTTTCCAGAGCAGTTTATTCCAACACAGTGATCAATAATACTTTCACAATTCTCTCCAGTATAGTTATCATCACATTCACACATAAATGAATCTATACCATCTACACAACGACCATTTCCACTGCATGTTACTCCCACACATTCGTCAATGTTGAACTGGCAGAACTCTCCAGTAAATCCTGATAAGCCACACTCGGCACAAGTCCGAAAGTTCCGGCAATGTACTGAACAGTCTTGACCATAATAGGTAGGAGCACATCTGACAGTGAAGCTGATGTTAATCTGAGCTAATCTGTTAAGACCTGTGTAAGTTCTTTCAGGACTAGATGTACCCACTGTGTTGGCATCAATATCAAGTATAAAAACATCAATGATTTCGAAATCATTATTACTATTAGGAGTTATGTCAACATCTTCTGATTGAAGGAAGAATTGAATTCCCTATAACATTGAAAAACTAATTAAATATAGCTAGCATGAATCAATAATCTAACTTACTCTCCAAGGTGTACTTTCTTCCATTACAATTGGATTATTCCAATCTAGAAATGTATTTCCAATACTATTGATAGTGTTTGTGTTGGGTTCAGTTTCTGATTCAATCATGTCACTAAATTGACAAGGTTGGGTGGACCTCAGTGGCAGGAAACAGTATGCTACTCTAGTGTCGCAGGTATTAATTGGTCTTCTAATAGGACATCTCCGATTTCTTGGTCTAATGTTGCTCTCATCACAACACCCAGGGGTCTGGGATGTAGGTCGATAACAGTTGATGCTAGACCCACACCTCCTTCCTGCAGGATTTCTATAAGAGTGGATAGTAATCTCCACTACATAAGAGCCTCTTGCATCATAAACCTAAGATAAAAATAATAGTCAGTACTAACCCATCTAGTTTTGACTAATTGGCTATTGTAATGGGCAGAGGAGTCATAAGTTCATCCACATGCAGTTACATATACCTAGCTAGCTTGTCTAGCTTCAGAGCTAAATTTCTTTTTAATGGTACTACTCAGGCAGTTGTCTATTATAGCTATATAGCTAGCTATCAACTCACCCAAGCAAAGATGAATAGTAACAATATCAAGTATTTCCAAGTACTGTCATACAGAGACATTATTGAGTAGAGCTATAAGTTACTGCGACTAGCTGGCAGTCTCTAGCTAGGTACTTACAATATCGAGGTAGCCGGCTCAACTAAAATCGCTGGCCCTTGTTTCATAAATGACACTGTAGACACCCTTATATACAGGAAATGTGTATTGTGATTGCGTGGGAGTAAGTGTTGTGGTCAACCTTAATTGAGGTCAGCGGTAGCTATAACATTTGGTGTATCAAGTATGGCCAGCATTTTATATGGAAGAATACCTTCGAACTGTGAAAGACAAACCTTTTTTCTCATCAACTACTTCTTCAAATGCAGGGAGGGAGGTTATATTATTCATTATTGGCCATAACAATTACTTTTTATGGTATGTTACATATTTATAATAAATACTAGAACGATCTATAGCTATTATAATTCCTCCCTTCCACCAATAAATACAGGCTATGCACTCAACTTAAACTTGAGATATAGATTCAATTTCATCACCTTTGCAAAGCTAAACCAAGAGCACAAACAGAAGTAGACTAATCAGGAACCATGGAGGCTAGAGACTCCCCCCCCTCCCCCCAATATTAATATTTTTGTTAGGTGGCCTGGCCCTTCCAAAAATGAGTTGATGCTCTACTCAGAGCATAGGCAGAGGAAACATTTTTGGGGGGGGGGGGGGAGGGAGCAGGAGTTGTGAGTATTATACTTAGCCAATTCAAAATTTACCAAAAAAGATTGTCTTCTTTCATTAACTGATATAAAAATAGAGGCAATTTCTTTTAGGTCAAGTTTATGGAACTCCCAGGGAGGTCTTTCTTCTCATTATGACTTCTTTTAGACATGTACACTAACAGTAACTCAGTAAAGTAGTGTTGCCGCTAACTATTTAATCAGCAAATGCTGTGCATGTGGCACCTTTCATATGGTTTCACAGTTGAAATAGCTACTAGGCACAATTTTTAGGAGGGGGACAATGCCCCCTAATATTTGGGTGCTTCTATGTGTAAATTCTAGACATTACGTCATTACTATTACATCCAGTAATATTCAATAATATATAATAAGATTACTGTAATATTATACCATAATATACAATAAGAATACTGTAAGGAAATTTAAACATAGAAGCACCCTAATATTTACCCCCTATTCCGCAGCCTATGACTCAGCATATACTAACAGATCTGACCAGTGAGAGTTTTATTTGCCAGTGAACATGCTGCACTATGCATTACAGCTGTGTATAGTATGGCACAGCACATTATCCTGTTGTAAGATCCAAGTTCCAGGTACTGACAATAGATGGACACTAGTAATCATATAGTTCCCAAGCAAATCAATGTAAGCATCCCCATTAAGTCTATTTTCAACATTTGTCAAAAAACCTACCCACAGTAGAATGTATACACCCCCATACCATTATCCTAACACTTTTTATAACACAGTGATCATTAAACTTTTCACCAGCCATTAACATACACATGCCCATCACTTCTATGAAATGTGAACCTTGATTAATAATCAGTTTTCAAAGTCCAATATCAGTGAATCTTCACAAAATTTAACTGAACATGTCTGAGACAAGTAAGGATTCTTCCTAGGCTTAGGACAAAAAGCCCAGCCCCTCTTAGCCTCCTCTGGAATGTAGAATTAGATATTTACTTCAGTCTTGATGTTTTGAATTGATTTGATTTGCTTTTCCTAACAATCAGTCTGTCTTCATGATAAATTGTTTTTCTTTTCCCTCCAGGAATATTATATTTACATCTGCTTGTTCTTTTAAGAACTTTGCACACACCTTGTTGGCTACAACCAATTCTAGAAGCAGTATTATGATATTATGTCTTTGAGTATGACCTTCTTCAGACCATTTTTTCTCTCACTTCTATGCTAATTCTGTACCTTTTTGCCATGGGGGCATAAAGGGCCAAAAAAAACAACAACAACAACAAACAAACAAACTTATAAAGCAGCAGTTTCATTCAAACAAGTTTAACATTTTCATATTACATGCACCTACAAGACATGTACATGCATTGCCCATGTAAAAATTACACCATGTTACTGTACTGAGAGGTAGGTAGAAGTGTGCATCCTCTTAACACACACTTAATAATCATTTTAACTACCCCCCAAAGGAAATATATGGACAGTTTGTTCCACGGTGACACAACTTAGATTTGGAGCACTTCTTTTTGACTGTCAGCTGTTCATTTTTTGAAACACTAAATTAGCCTCAGAATTGATCTCAGAGCTAGCTTCATTTTTTTCAGAGTTTTTCTGAGAGCGGGTGCCCCTAAACACCTAATTGAGCACTATGGCACTTGCCATGGACTGCCCCCCCCCCAATGGTCAACTAGTTCCTACTCCACTGTAATTATATAGACTTTGTTACACTATAATTAAAGTTCTGGTACACCCACATATTTTAATAAGGCCAGCAAAGTGTTTCTCATCTCACCACACTCTAGCTTCGACTACATCACCATCTGCAAAATTTATCATAGGTGTAGGAATGAGATTTTGATTGGAGGGGCACTTGTATGAAAAGGAATGGCTAAGCATGTGTGCCAGCGAAAATTTTGAGTCACCACACCCAACCACACATTTTACCAAAAATGCTTTTCCTCTACTATTTTCACCTATAGCTAAACTTCTCAGCAATGTCTAAAATGTCTAACTGATTAGTTTTATCTCTGTGTACATAGCTACATGATCATCAATTGTTTAGCCTGCTTGAATACCATGGCTAGCTTCTTCTATATCAGATGATTCTCTTTCAGGCTCTCTGGCCGAAGAGTTACACTTAGTGGATTGTGAAAACAATCCTAGAAGGCTACTCTGCTTCAGTTTTTTAGCACCAGGGAACCTTGGACCTTCAATATTAGCCATTGTACCTAGCTCTAGCTAATACTGAGCAGCTGCTACGAGTGACACAATAGGCCACAAAATTAATGTTGATACTAAATATAGGGAGTCAATAAGGATTTATGTAAACTGCCTATTCATCAGCTAACTTTAAGTAGTTGCTTGAATAGGACCTTGATTCCTTCAAACAACCTGCAAGCCATTTTTGTCAGATTGGGGGGGGGGGGGGGGCACTGGAATAATTTGTATTAGTGACCCAAAATATTGAGGGGGCACATGCCCCCAGTGCCCCCCCCCCCCAGTTCCTACACCTATGTTTATTGTTGTGCACCCCTTACTTCTGCTCTATCATCAGTCGGAATTAAGGCAGGAATAACCCATTTATTCATGATTTTACCTTTTTTATATATCTGCTCATAACTATCCTCTTCTTTGTCCTAGAAAGTTAATTTTTTCTCAAAATGTTGCTCATTTAAAGAGCTTTCTGATGGCATATTAAGTTTTTACTTTCCAACAACCTAGTTGAAGTTAGCCTGCAAACCTTCATGTACTATTTTTGACTACTTTAACTATTACTCAACGCCACATTGTCCTAGATGCAAAAATTTTCTGAAAGCTCTTTTCCTGCTTTTTTCCTGTGAACAGACAGAATTTGCTTATGAAACATTGGAGGGGAGTTATGAATCAGCATGTCATAACTCCCCTTCAATGTTTCGTAAGCAAATCCTGTCTTTTCATATGAAAGAGCAGGAAAAGAAATGTTTTTTTTTTTTTTGCATCTAGGACAATGTGGCGTTGAGTAATAGTCGAAACTAGTAAAAAATAGACATGAAGGTTTGCAGGCTAATTTCAACTAGGCTGTGGGAAAGTAAACCATCAGAAAGCTCTTTAAATGAGCAACATTAATTTTCGAGAAACTTTCTAGGACAAAATAGAAGATAGTTATGAGCAGATATATAAAAAAGGTTAAAATGTGAATAAAGAGCCATTTTGCCTTAATTTGGGCTTTGGTTTCTTTTGAGCAGTGCTTAATTACTTACCTTATTAAGTATGAGGTATGAATTATGAATAATGTTATGAAAATGCTATCTATTAATTTGTTACTACATGTACTTTCCTAGAAGAATACAGGGCATTGTGGGGGGCTAGGCTCTAGTGGATATTGGTGAGAGTTATCACATGCATGTTAATCAAACTTATATATACATTAATATACACATACATACATATTCATACATATTATATATTATGTACATGGATACATACATACAAACACTAGGCCTGTCCCAATTATTCTTGGTAATAATAGGTACCTGCTGGAATAAGAGAATTATTCCAGCCTAATAGGGTTTTAAACCTTGAAAAGGTCAAAAAATCAATTGTTCTAATAGTACATATGCTCAGTACAAACTAGAGTCATTGGTGTACAGCTTTCAAGCTAGTCATTCTGGTTCAACCAAGTTCTGCTGCTTGTGAATGAGTATTTTGAACTTTTACTCAGAGACAATCTTCTTCATTTGAAGATTATATAGAAACCTCAATTATGTTACAATGTAATAAATTACCACTCAATTTCCTGAGAATAATAGAACAATCCTTGGGAGTTACTTGTCTGAATAGAATAATGGGAAGAAAAATTAGAATAATTGGGACAGCCCTAGCATACACCCTAGTGTGCAACTCATTCCACTTGTCCCATTGTCTAATGGAGAGTTGAGTACTGCTCAATAGCAGTTGAAGAGGACTATATCAACAATACTGATTTTGACTACACAGGTATTAGGTGCACAAAATCTAGCTATATTACCATTCTAAAGGACTTTTTGGAACCAAATTGTCCATCAACTATGCTGCAAGGGATTACAGCTATCTATGTATTGGCCATCTAACTTCCTGGTAGCACAACTGTGATGAATAATTTTACGGTGGCCCTGGAGGTCACTCCTTGCGTCACCTTCACAGCGTACCACGTCAGTTCCACAGCGTACCGCGTCAGTTCCACTGCGTACCGCGTCGGTTTCACAGCGTACCGCATCACCCTCACGGCGCACTGCGTCACCTTCACATTATAATAATTATTAGTCCTTGGTACTATGGGCAACCCAACTTCCATTTGTGGACCCTTCTGACTTTCTTTCATGTTTTGTTTTGTTTTGTTATGCTTTCATAGTCTTTGACCTTTATAGAATTCACTATAATTTTATTTTTAGGTTTTACTTTCATAGACATTGTCCTGTATTGTTGCTTTTTTAAAGAACTACTGTTGTTTGCTTTTGTTTTTTGTTCCTTGGTGCTTAGTGCTGGTTACTGGTTACTTTGCATGCTTTTGTTTCAATTATTATTATTATTATTATTATTATTATTATTATTATTATTATTATTATTATTATTATTATTATTATTATTATTATTAAAGACACACACCACCAAAGGTGCAACATAAGAGAAAAAGAATGAAGAGAGAATGACTAGAGATGTTAATAGATTCAACAAAACTTGATGCAAGCAGTTATTAATTTTTTACTACTACGTACACGCCCCCCCCACCCCCGCCATCGAACCAGTTTAATTCTAATTGTAGCACACTACCCCCTGGAATATAATCGTAACTTTGTATGCTTTAAGAACTTCCCTTTTCTGTTAAAGTTTGTCTCCACGCTTTGGTATGTCTAGAGATGATCCTAAAATCTCCAGTAAGTTTAATTATTTTGGTGGCATACTTGGCTAGCTAGCTTCACCATTGGTCATCCTCAGCTAATTAGCTATAACTACCTATTGTAGAATTTTAGGAATCTTTTCACTACTAATATAGGCTCACAACCTGCCCACTACACTTCGGCTCTTGCACGAATCTCCAATCAAGACCAAGGACTGTACACCCTTCTCATTATAATATTATATAGTGCACAAATCAATGATAAAAGACGATCAGTTCCAACACACACACTTAATGATGATAATAAGTTCCAACACACTCCCCCCCCCCCCCCCCCCCCCCGTTGACCGGGTAGGTCAACTGAAGGTAAATTAAAAGAGTGACATAATAACAGTTCTCACAAATCAATAATTGTTCATTAATCTGTATATTCAAGCTCAGAAATCCAACTCTTTCTCACTTCATCAGCTTGCCTAGCGGCTGCTCTCCTTGGACGAAGTGGAGACTTCTCATTGGGATTAGGCCTTTCAGTAGTAGGTGGTGACTCAGAACTGGAGTCAGATGATGGATCACTAACAGGTGTCTCTCTGTGAATCTCCAAAGGATAAAGCAGCTGAATGGGTCGACGCAAGAGGGGATGCTGTCTGCCATTTGAAGCGAGCTTCACAGTGGCTGCTCTTGTTTGTCCATCCTGACCTGTCAACAAAGTCTGTACTACTCCCAATTTCCATTGACCCCGTGGGAGCTGCTCATCTTTTATGATCACAATGTCTCCCACCGAAATGCGAGAATTCTTGACCCTTTGGCCTTTCCGTGCTGAGAGCGCATGGACCTCTCTCAAGTTACTCAAGTACTCTGTTCGCCACCTCTTCCAAAAGTGGTTCAAAACATTGTTGATGTGCTTAATTCGCCGAGTAACATGGTGTTCATCCAGAGTGTAATCACCATCTTCCAGCACACACATGTGGTCAAGGTGGTCAGGCAAGCTCAGGAGTCGGCGACCAACAATTAGGTGAGATGGAGTAATTGGTTCATCAATGTCCTCGCCAGAGACATAGCTCAATGGCCTTGAGTTCAAAACTGCCTCTATCTCCGTCAAGGTAGTGGTGAGTTCTTCATGTGAAAAGTGAGCTCGTCCAATCAGCTTCCTCAAACACCTCTTTGTGGATCTCACTATTCTCTCAAAGGCACCTCCCCACCATGGGGCCCGCTCTACATTGAACTGCCAAGTAATTCCTCGTTCAGAAAGGTAAGTTTGCACAGTACCATCTTTGAATACATCATCTAGATACTTCGCTGCCGCCTTGAAGGTTTTCCCATTGTCTGATATGAAACGGCTGGGCAAACCTCTTCTGGCAGCAAATCGCTTCAAACAGTAGATGAATGCAGTTGTAGACTGGTTTGTGACGGTCTCCAGATGAACTGCTCTGGTGACATAACAGGTAAATAATGCTATCCAGACCTTCATTGATTGGCCCTTCTGCCCTATGCTCACCACCAGTGGGCCTGCAAAATCCACCCCAGTGTAGAAGAACGCTGGAACCTCCTTCACTCTACACTCAGGTAGTGGAGGTGGAGGTGGACTTGCAAATGGGAGTCCTTCAAATCTTCTACAAGTCACACACTGGTTCAGCACCTTCCTGGTGAAGCTCCTCCCTCTGGGAATCCAGTACTTGGATCTCATCTGAGTAAGAGTTTCCTTCACACCGTTGTGAAACACTCGTTCATGGGCCTGTCTCACAATGAGAGTAGCAATAGAATGGCTCTTAGGGAGAAGAATGGGAAACTTGGTAGCATACGGAACTTCAGTGTTGGCTAATCTTCCTCCACAGCGCCACACTCCCTGGTCATCCTTGAAGAGATTAAACTGTTTTGTCAGGGTCTTAATGTCAGAGAGTGTCTTCTGTGCACTCCTGATCCAGAGTAGCTCTGCTTCCTGCCTAAGATTGGTCAGAGGATCGTCTTCTGGAGGTTTGGTCAGCTTCTTGAAGCATCGGATAGCTCGGAGCACTGCAACAGTAACTCCAATCAACCGGGAAAACTTGCTGTACCTGCCAGGGTCTAAGATCAGCTCAACACCAGTGGTGGTCTCAGTTGATACAAGGCTATGGGATTGAACACGCTTCATTTCTAAAGCACATTCACTTGGCATCTCTTGCACTGGAGCTGGGGTGCTTGGCTCAAATCCCATCTGCAACCACTCTGGCCCACGTCTCCACAGCTGGCTCACTGTCAGCTCAACTGAAAGGATGCCCCTGGAAGGCAAATCAGCGGGGTTGGATGACCCAGGACAATGTCGCCAGTAGTCAGGGTGGACTCTCTTACGAATTTCCTTCACCCTGTTGCTGACAAAAGGGTTCCATTCTCTCGTAGTCCCACGGATCCAGAACAGTGCCACCTGCGAATCGGTGTAGCATTTTAGATGTAGAGAGGGTAAATTTGGTGAGAGACTATCTGCCACAGATTGTATGAGCTTGGACAACAAGAAGGCGGATAGCAACTCCAGCCTGGGAATTGTCTGTGGCTGTAGTGGGGCAACTCTGGTTTTGGCGACCACAAACTTTACTTCAGTGTTGTTCTCTGACTCAATTACCAAGTAAACGACGGAAGCATATGCATGTTTTGAGGCATCACAGAACCCACAAAGGGTGTACAATAGAGGTAATCCCTCAACTTGATAGCAGTAGCTCCTGGGCACAGATATGGGAGTTGCTTCTCTCAGTTCAGCAATCAATACCTTCCATTCCTCTAGCAACCCTTCGGTCAAGTCATCATCCCAATCAATCTTTGACTTGCAGAGTTTCTGAAACAAGATCTTGTATCTAATGGTGACAGGCGCTAGAAATCCAAGTGGGTCATAGATGCGGCCTACCAGACTGATCACATTTCGCTTCGTCGGTTGCAGATTGCAGGCAGCTTCTGCTAAGTTCGAAAGATCAAAGACAAGAGTATCATTGTTGGAGTTCCAAGGGATGCCTAGTACTCTCACATCCGAGCACATAGAATTAGAAACTCCTTCAGTAGCATCAATCCTTGCCTGTACATCCGGACTGTTTGACAGAAACTTCCTGAGATTGAAACCACCAGCACGAAAAATCATCTTGGCCTCAGTGTAAAGTTGGAAAGCTTCCTCCTCTGAGCCAGCACCAGATATAACATCATCCACATAGGTCGACTGAAGTAGGCGCTTCACAGTGTACTCATTAGTGCCGAGAAACCGTTCCAGGTGGTACCGCACAGTGGCGTTCAACAAAAAGGGGCTGGAGGATACGCCAAAAACCACTCTGGTGAATCTGTAGACACATAGTTCAGGTTCTTCTTTCAACACATCATCAACCCAGATAAATCTGAGAACATCACGATCCTTGCCATCAACTGAAATCATTAAGAATGCCTTTTCCACATCTGCCACTAGGGCAATCCTGTAGGAACGGAATCGAATCAAGAGGTCAAGAATCATCTGATTAAACTTAGGACCCTTGTACAAGCACTCATTTAGTGAAGGTCCAGAGGTCTTCGAAGAGGCATCATACACTATCCTCAACTTGGTAGTGGCCTTGTCAGTGCGGACCACACCATGGTGGGGCAGGTAGTGCACAAGATTAGTGGTCACCTCATTAGTGTCGACAGGCTCAATGATCCCCTTGGCCAGCTGCTCTTGAATCATGGAGTGGTATTGGTGTAGAAGATTTGGGGTGTGACGTAGCCTTCGAAGTAAGCCCTTCAAGCGATTAACACTGAGCTGGTAATTGTCCGGAAGCGAATCATGAAGCTCCTTCCATGGAAGAGTAACCTTATAGTGACCATCTTGAAATGAAACATGGTTGACAAACTCACTATAGAGTGTCTTCTCTTGTTCATGAATCCCAAGCGACTCTAATTCCCAGAATGAACGAAGCTGCTCTGATAGTTGAGCTGACTCATCAATAGGTTGACTGTCTACTCGCAGTAAATGAGTAGTTACTACACCTGCAACAGAATTTACCATTGCCTCTGGACAATGAGTAGGACCTGACAGGACCCAGCCTAACTTGGTGTGAATAGCTGTGGGTCCTTGTACTCCTCGACAGATGCTACCAGTCACCAAGTCCCAATAATAATCACAGCCAATGAGGAGGTCTACAGGGAGATGTGAATTGCCATCAGCTGAGTCTGCTAGCTCTAGCTTCAATAAGTGGTCATGAGACTCTACACTGGCATTGATGGGCTGACTTGATATAGGTTCGCAAATAGTAGGAACAACATGTAGAGACAGTAACATACTAGGGTACTCCCCTTTCAAACAAATTCCAACTGACACAATTGGACAAACCCGGGTGTGCTCTTGCAAAGATCCAAAAGTAGCAATCGACAATGTTTGTCCACCAGTTGGCTTCAGTTGAAGCTGTTTCACTTCTCGCTCAGTCAGATAAGACCGTTGGCTGCCACTGTCAAATAAAATACGGACTCTAGTAGTTAGCTTCGGCCTATGGGGATTGTAGGCAACAGTACGAGCTGTCTGCAGCAGGATTACCTTGCCTTGAGTTGAGCACAGGGTGCTAGTGGTTGTTGTTGGGCTGAAGGTGGGCGTATTAGGATCAAGCAGAGGGACGGTATCTGCAGCATGGTCTCCTCTTGGCCGCCTCCCCCTCTCACATATTGAGGTATGATGTCTTCCCTGGCAATTGCGGCATTTACTGGTAGAGTGGCAATTCCTGGAAAGATGATTCTTCTTAAGGCAGTTAAAGCAGCGGCCACTACTTCGCAATATCTTCTTCCGAGCTTCAACGTCAGTCACTGAGTCACAGGTGACTGAAGGGTGATTGTTTCGACAATACATGCAACCTGATGACCCTGACGGTCCTTGGGATGTCACAACAAATGCGGATGTTGTAGTGCGCCCTTGGTTCTGACTCTGCCCACGACGAGATTGCTGCCACACTGAGTTATTAGCTCTCTCGCGGGCCAACAATTCTTGTTCAAATGTCTCCAAAAGGACTTCCATACTTAATTCGTCTACCGGAACCGTACGACTCACAATAAGACGGAGCTCAGGTGGAAGTTTGCTCAACAACATAGAGGACAACATGGCCCCATACGACTTCAGCTCAACGCCCAAGGACTTTAAGCTTCGGATGTTTGACTCAGCTTGGTCGTACAAACGTCGGAGATCCCGCAAATGGTGATCAGCAGTGACTGCAGCAATGCCCAACAGAGCCTCCATATGCTTGGAGATGATTAATTGCTTATTTCCGAATCTTTTATGTAATATCTGCACGGCTTCAGCATAGTTAGCTGCGGATAGAGACAACCCAGCAATCGCATCATAAGCAGTCCCTTCAAGAAGTGATCTTAAGTAATTGAACTTGTCAATCTTGGATAAGTGTTCATTTCGATGGATTGCAGATTCAAAGGAATCCCAAAAGGCTGTCCATTTCATGTGGTTACCTCGAAAATGAGGTAGACTAATCTTTGGAAGCTTCACACTTTCACACGATGGCAAGGGCAATGTAGCACATACAGCATCACCAGGCTCCTTCCTTGTGACTTCTGGGCTCTTGGTGGTTCTATCCAGAGTAGGGGACACTTCTTCAGTCACAGAAGCTACAGAACCTTCTCTACTAGTTGGTGATGGCGTACCTGTTCGGGAGATAGTCCTCGATGCAAGTTCTAGCCCTTTATCAAGTTTCATGAGGACTTCATAGAGTCGTTCAAGGTACTCATCGGCCTGCTGTATCTCCTCTTCCAATCCCTCGTCGGGTACCAGCTCTGCCAACTCGCTGTCGAGTGTTTTCAATAGTTCCCGCTTCTCAGTGATTCTCTGTTGCAGGAAAGATAGCTCATCCACGTCCACAACTTCTGCTTCCAAAGCAGTCGTAGCACGGGTCATCAGTCGAGTTGTAGATGACTTATGTCCTGAGCGTATCTTCTTCTTCCTGGCCAGCAGTGTAGCGGCTTCGCCTTCACTCATGACAGTGTGCCTTAATTAGAGCGATCGAAGAGAATTTTCCGGCAACTGATTCACATCCGGCTCGAAGGACCATGTAGAATTTTAGGAATCTTTTCACTACTAATATAGGCTCACAACCTGCCCACTACACTTCGGCTCTTGCACGAATCTCCAATCAAGACCAAGGACTGTACACCCTTCTCATTATAATATTATATAGTGCACAAATCAATGATAAAAGACGATCAGTTCCAACACACACACTTAATGATGATAATAAGTTCCAACACCTATTGAGATAACTACTTTGAACAGGTATACACACAATTCACTCACTAGGCTCCTCATAGAGGTGACCTGCTTATTAATTTCCTGTTTGGGGTATAATTCCTAACTCAGAAAGAACTATTGTAATCAGAAGAATAACTAGTAGCTATGTCAATAGTCAAGGACCAATGTTAAGTAGTAGCTAGAAATAACTTGTGGTTAAGATCAAAGTGTGTTTCTGTCACCAGATATTGCACATTAAATATTATGCTTATAGGTATTATAAGGCATTATTGGAATCAGCACAAGAGGTTGTCAGTAATACATATCTCAAACTAGTACATCATGTCTCTGTCAGGTAATTAAATCTATTATAGAGCATAACCTAGATTTGTTTAGACAATAATTATCTGAGTACAATTAAGAATTTTGTAGTATGTCCTGGCTAAAAAAAATGTTACGTGATATGGGATGAAAGAATGTTCAATATACACCAATACAAATAGTGAAAGTAGCTATTCAGGTGAGAATAAAATATGTATATATTCTTATGTACTAATCCTTGATAAGTGAAGCCTAAGAAGCATTCAATGGTTTATGTCTGGTGGCCAATAGACCATTACTCCCCATAGGTCGTGATCCATGCATTGTGGCCTCAAGGTTTCACTCAACTATTTAATGCGCAGCATTTCCTAGGATCAGTTTCATTCCCATGCACAATGATCATTGTTCTCACACAGAATGAGATTAATGGACCAAACTGTAATATTGGTTACCGTCAGATGTGGCGAGTAATACAGGATAAATACCAATATGCTGTGAAAAGGTTTGTTAAAATTTTAATGTATGAGATGTTTGTAACACATTGTATGACACAGGTCCACTGTGATGATGCTAATGAAAATTTTAGATCCTACTGGTGTTGAGAATAGGCATCGGTGTCGATTAAAAAGGAGAATTTATCAGAACAAGGTTTGTAGGATTGTAGCTAGTTGATCATTTTATTATGTACATCATTTGGATTGTTATGATAAGCTGAAACCGTATGGATTTGCAATACACGGATGTATTGATGGGTATGGATGATTTACATGATCATGAGAATAATAGGATGTTTTAATTATCATATTATTATTATATGTAGGTACTCTAGAAAAATCATTTGGCTAAAATTGGCATCTACTAACAATAATCCGAGAGTCATCCTTCTATTGTCTTGTCAAGGTATATCTATTGATAGCTGGTTGAAAATTTTCACTTTATTTGTGTAGGTGTTCCTACAATCATAAGGACTGACTGTGGGACAGAAAATTCCTCATTGGCTGCATGCCATATGGCTCTCAGACATGGGCATAGTGATGAATTTTGTGGTCCTAAAAGCTTCCATTATGGATCATCCACAACTAATACTGTGAGTTTTTCTTATGGTCATACCTATGATGAAACTATAATATTTATCTGTTGTGATATGTAGCGAATTGAGAGTTGGTGGGGACAGTTAAGAAAATCTGTTACTGATTATTGGATAAACCTGTTTAAGGTGACTTGAATAAACAATATAGTTGCACTAGTAGCTATCCACATTCATGATGCAGGACATGATTGGAAATGGAGATTTTAATCCAAACTCAACACTACACAACGGTAAGTTCATGACATATATTAGTGGGCTAGCAAGGGTCTGTTGATTCATATAGGAGTACACTAGTTTCTTTGTGGTTGAAGCGTACCAGCTATGTATTCCTGGTGCTGAATGACGTAATAAGGCATGTAATAAGGCATCCGCATTGGCTAGGTGTGGCCATTAGAAAAGCACCTATATAGAAAAGAAACAATGAACAGACCAATAGTAACTCAGCTTCACAAAATCTCTTCACCAGACAAGTTGGTAGCCCCACAAACATATCCTTCCTTCAGAGTTACATGTGCTCTTCCTTGTGAAGCAAATTAATACAAACTTTTGATCTCAAAACAGGATGCTTCCTTAACTGTGATACTAAAAATTAATTTGGAGCATTCACAGTGTATATCATCAGGCTATTATCTAGGTGTGTGTATGTGGTGCTCATGTTTACTATAATATTGCACTATGTATTAGACACTGTTTGCGGTATGTCTATGGGCCACTGATTGAGAAGATGAATTTAGAGATAGATGGAATGCTCACATTATACATAAGACCAAATCGTTTGGTTGGGTGTCCTTCTGGAGATGACATGTACAACTTACCATAACTCACAGGTACAGCTAATGATGCTTGGAATGGATAGGGGAAATACTGTGTTATTGACCATGCCCATTTTTGTCTTGGTGTTGAGGTGCCTTGATATGGCAATGCATAAATGACTAGTATAGTGATCAGATTGAAACTGAAAATGTGGTCCAGGTAGGAATATTAAAGCTTTAATACTCCTATATACCTGAAGTACTGTTTGCATGAAGTGATCCTCGACCCCATGTAATCGTTTGTATTAAAATGGCCCCTTGGCCACATCTGCCTGTTCGCTGTCCAAGCTGAGGCCAAGTAAATTAGAACAAGTTTAGTGCAGCTGTGCACACTTAGGACTATGTTGCCAAAAGGCGAACATTCATAGTAACAACTAATCAAAAATACTGTAAATCCATTTAAAGAAGTGACTTCTAACCTTTAAACTAAAAGGTCACTAATTAAACAACGATTACCAGTGCAGAGCTAGCTGAAGTTATAATTAATGGTGCTTATCAATAAAATAAATCCCTTAATAATAATGTGACTGTAATAGTTAAATAAAAAGAGTGGTGCTAACTTATTTGGGCTTACAGTATGTAATTTAATGCTTTTTACAATGGGTGAAATTAATACTAAGAGTCGCTTACTCCGCTCATTTGGTTCTTTGCTCTGATGTAGGTGCTTCCTTCTCAAGAACATTTACAGCAGCCTGTAACACATCTGGCTTATCACGAAGGGACTTCAACACCCTGGTAAGCTCTTCCATGTGATCAATCACCAGCTGCTCACTGAATAATTATTTGAGAACTTGATGTGGGTGTGCAGTATTAATAATAACAATAATTGGATTGGATTTGAGCATTGTCAGGAACAGGGTGTTTTCAACAACATGATAATGATCATATAGCCTCTGCTTAACATTATTACTAGTTTGCATCAAGTTTTGTTGAATCTATTATCATCTCTATAATTATAATTATTTTATTGTTAAGTCATTCTCTCTTCTTTCTTTTTTTCTCTTATGTTGGACCTTTGGAGGTGTCTTTAATAATAATAATAATAATAATAATAATAATAATTGAAACAAAAGCATGCAAAGTAACCAGCACTAAGCACCGAGGAACAAAAAACAAAAGCAACCAGAAACCAAACAAACCCACAGTAGTTCTTAAAAAAAAAAAAAAAAAAAAATACAGGACAATGTCTATGAAAGTAGAACCTAAAAATAAAATAGTGAATTCTATAAAGGTCAAAACAAAACAAATCATGAAAGAAAGTCAGAGGGTCCACAAATGGAAGTTGGGTTGCCCATAGTACCAAGGACAAATTTTTAATAATAATCATTATAATAATAATAATGCGAAGGTGACGCAGTGCGCTGTGAGGGTGATGCGGTACGCTGTGAAACCAACGCGGTACTCAGTGGAACTGACGTGGTACACTGTGGAACTGACGTGGTACCGTGAAGGTGACGCAAGGAGTGACCTCCAGGGCCACCGTAAATTTGGTTCCTGCTATTAATAATTGAAGCAGGTGTTGTAGGTGATTCTGAAGTGATGCTATGTCACTGCTATCTTCTCTATCCCCATGCATGCTTCATTAGAAGAGCAGGAACCAGAACAAGAGTTTATAAGGATGAAGGATCAGAACTAAAACTAGTAGATATTACATACTCCATCCTCCTCCCCCATGGCCTGGATACTTGCTATGGCTTTCAGGTGGGTGTTTATTACACACCATGCTCAATGGTGGTAGCTCCTTGTTCTCTAACTTACAACTAGGATAACTATAATTGTGCAAACAATGTGGCATCAGAGATAATGAAGCTGGTGATGATGCTACCATTAGATTGAGTATAACATCTGAGACATTATAGGCAGGGGTGTAGAGGGGGGGGGGGTGCAGATTTTTCAGAAGATGAGATTAATATCAGGCTCTGGCTTAATATTATTTTTTGTAAACTGCATATGATGTGCATCAGGGGCAGATCCAGGGGGGGGGGGGTTCAGGGGGTCCGGACCCCCCTTTTTTTGTCGAACATGTTTGGTTAGTAGCTATAGTCTAGCCTATACTGTAGCTAATTAAGTGCACATTGCACAATCCATGTCCCCAGTCATCAACCATATTACTTAACACTTAAGCTAGTGTTAATAGTAATGTGGTTGATGACTGGGACATGGATTGTTAATTCCCTGGCCATGTGACATAGCTGGCAGTTAGCTTAAAACATGAAGAGAGCTAGCTCCTTGAATATAACCTCCTTCTTTAAAAGGTATGTTGTCTATGGCCACTACTCTGGTTACCATGATTCAGTGAAGTCTCTTTAAAGTTATTACTAGGTTACTACTAGGAACTCTCTAAAGTTATTACTACAGGGGTGTAGACAAGGGGGGTTGGGGGGGATTAAGCCCCCCCCCCCCCAGATTTTTTGAGATTAACTAGATAATAATAGCTAATAAGCTCAGGCTCTGGCTTTTATTTTTTTTTTGTAAACTGCATATTTTATATGATGTGCATTGTAGTGGTTTGGTAAACAGTATTTAATTATGACAGTAGTGGTTAACAGGTAAGCATGGTAACATTGCAACAGTTGCTTAGAGAACTTGAGTTTGACTCTTAGCCTAATTGCTAGTAGCTAGTACCATGTCTGTGAATCTCTAAGATAGTAGTTTAGCACTACTTTAAAGCAAGATTAATTATCCAATGAAAATAAGGCCAGCTATCAGCCTAGCCAGCAGTCAGCCTGAACTGGTGAGCTAAGTTTTTCAATCAGTGTATTCTAAAATAGTTTGAAAGTGATGTTGAGGATCATGATGTTTCAGTACAGAATCCACTACTATCTTTAAATGAAATAGAGCCTAGCCTATTCTTGTGTACATAATTATTAAAATATTATACTCTAATTTGCTCTCTTACACCTCTTGGATTTTGAAAAATATTTTTGCTTCCCCCTCCCGAACCCTCCCCCTTGAGCCAAATTGCAGCTCTTTTGTCTTTACCTTATTAGCCCCCCCCCCCAGTCCTAAAAAGTTGTCTACACCCCTGTACTAGGAAGTCTCTCTAAAGTTATTAGCTGCTAGGTTTATTTCTCAACATTCAAGAAGATTGTTTCAAAATTCTGTTGTTTTTGAGACTTAAATGGTGCATGCACACTTTGCTGTTATGTGTTGTTATTGCTAATAATAAAACTTAGAGTCCATGTTTCATTGCCTTTTACGACATTATAGCAAGGCTTAAAATTTTTGCTTCTTTGGGAGGGGCACATCCCCCTCCTGCACTCTCCTCCTCACTGCAGCCTAATGGCTGTGTGGTTGTCATTTACCTACCTGGACCCCCCCTTTCAAAATAGCTGGATCTGCATTGTAGTGGTTTGGTAAACAGTATACCATGACAGTAGTGGTTAACAGGTAAGCATGGCAACATTGTAAAAGCTACTTAGAGAGCTTGCTTGACTATTAGCCTAATTGCTAGTATCTAGTACCATCTACCATGTCTGTGAATCTCTAAGATAGTGGTTTAGCACTCCTTTAAAGCCAGGTGAATCATCCGATGAATTTAAGACCAGCTATCAGCCTGAATTAGCCAGCAGTCAGCCTGAACTGAGCTAATAATATTTAGGTTTTTTGATCAGTATATAGTTTTACCTTGAAGATGTTTCAGTGCAGAATCCACTATGAAATAGAGCCTAGCCTATACTTGTGTACATATTAAAATATTAATTTATTTGAATATTACTATAATATGCTCTCTTACACCTCTTGGATTTTGAAGAAAATTTTTGCTTCTGCACTTTGTGCAGGAAGGGGCATATCCCCCTCCCACACCCTCCCCCTTGAGCCGAATTGCAGCTCTTTTGTCTTTACCTTTTTAGCCCCTCCCCCCAGTCCTAAAAAGTTTTCTACACCCCTGATAGGTTGTAATTTTGTTATATTTAATGGATGCTACTAAGTCAAAAGGGGACATGGTTTTCATCTTGCAATAACATAGCATCACCACTTTAAATGTCACTCTGACAGTGAGCCCTCAGAAAATTATTGTAACTATTATTGCAAATAAGTCTTTGAATTAAAACGTTCTATGTTTTAGTATAAAGTTTTTAGTGACTAAACATTAGGTTCTAATTTCTTCTGTTGCCAATCCATAGACCACATTAGGCTCCATGATGAAATCCTCTTTTACATTTTCATACACAACATCAGGCTCCATAACGAAATCCTCTTTCATCTTTTCATACACAACATCAGGCTCCATAACGAAATCCTCTTTCATCTTTTCATACACAACATCAGGCTCCATAATGAAATCCTAATTCATCAGGCTCCATAATGAAATCCTCTTTCATCTTTTCATACACAACATCAGGCTCCGTAACGAAATCCTCTTTTACCTTTTCATACACAACATCAGGCTCCATAACGAAATCCTCTTTTACCTTTTCATACACAACATCAGGCTCCATAATGAAATCTTCTTTTACCTTTTCATACACAACATCAAGCTCCATAATGAAATCTTCTTTTGCCATTTCATACACAACATTAGGCTCCATAATAATGTCTTCTGTTTCCTCTTTAGCAATTTCTCTCTGATGATATCCACGGTCTTGTGTCTTTTCAACTGGAGAATGAATAACTATGATAGGAACACATACTAAGAGCAGAAAAACATTAATAGTTGATGAATGTAATGTTCAAATAATGATTTCTGAGCAGACTCCTGGTTTTAATGGACATTTTCATTTGGTCATGTGGCTTTCCACATTGACAATGACAACAAACACATCATGAAGAGTTATATAACCACCTTCATCAAATAACTGTGAAGGAGATGAAACAATCCAGTAAAAAATAGAAGTTTTACTGGAAAATATAGCTAGTCATCACTCTAAGGTGGTCTCGTTTTTCTATTTTGCCTAAAATACCTGTGCTATTACTACTTCACCCTCTATTTGATACACCCAGAAAGAAAACCACACCCACTAATAATTGTAACTTTCCAGGATTAAAAAAGTATTTTTTTTATTCTTCTTCTTCTTTTCCTATGGTCTTTGAGATTTGGGAAGGGAATTTGGGAAGGGGGGGGGGGAACATCTAGATATTTTGGAAAGAAGATTCTCCTCCCTTCCGCTAGATAGAACCTTGTAAAGTGGTTCTTTAACTCTAGTGTATAAAAATTTTACTTGCTAATTGGTAGCTAGGATGACTGCTGATGTCATTGTTGATTCTGTTGATGTAGTTTGTTATATATAGAAACTCTAGATTGAGTATGTAGCTATGTTGCCTAATGCAAACTTCAATGGACATGAAGTCTGTATACAAACCAAGTATTGTGACAACTTTTAAGTCCTTTGCTATGCCAGCAGACAGAGTTGTCCCATACAACAGCAGCTTATAGCTGTTTAGCAAGATAGGTTCAGTTTAGAAGTATACTCTTAAAACTTTTTCTGACAAAAACATAGATCTCTGACAAAACATAAAAACATGGCCATAAATCAATGATGTAATTATTATAGTAGTGAGCATGCTCAGTTTAAGTCAGTTAGAATGTCTTGATATACCACAAGTATCAAACAGAAAACATTTTGTTATATCTTCCTACAGTTAGTGGTAGAGCATTATTTTTGTCCATTTTGTATAATGGTCTATAGGATACATCTGTAGAACTGTAGATCAAATTTCATCATAATTTTAGTTATATTCACTGCTGGCCATTGACCATGAAAATTATTTTATTCCTCACATATAGGGGTTGGCGGATTATGCTCATTTTTTTTTTTTTTTTATCATTTTGCTATGCCAGCAATGCTCATCATTTTAGCATTTATGCTTACAAAGTGCTTCAATTATGCTCACTATTATGTGGCACTAGCAGTAGCGTCGTGAGAGGGGTGCAAATGGGTTCATTTGCACCCAGAACAACTTAATTTGCACCCATAACACTTACTTGCATCCCTGCAGAGTAGCTCAGTCTTTAGCTACCAGCTAAAAAGCATCATTTAATTCTAGGCCATAGAACTGTGGCTACACACTAGAACTTGCGGCTGCTGCAGCACAGCAGTCATTATGATCACACAAACAAAGGTTCAAAGTTCACTGAGGTAATAAGTATAATAATAATTATTATTATTATAGAGATTAAGTAGAGATAAGAATAAGTATTTATTATGCATGCAACTATAGCTTGCACCCAGTATCCAAAGTGGCTAGAGACGCCACTGGGCACTAGCTAAGTGGGTAGTGGCAATGCGCAAAGAAACCACAGTATCCTGTCACGTGATCACACAGATGTTAGTCATGTGACATATCACATGCAGTATGGATTCTGGTGATTCAGCTAGTGATTTAGAAATTGCTGACTTTGAGCCTATGGCTGAAAATAATGTTCAATTTATGCTAGCTTATACTAGTACCCAATGAGTGACTTATTATGCTCAAAATTATGCCAGCATAATCTGACAATCCCTACTCACATAATATTATAATACAACTACTACCTAAGAAATGACCATATCTATTTAAAAAGTAAAGGGTCTGTTTTGTATTTAATCTCTTGTGCTGGGTTAGCTGTGGGATAATAGATACTATCTACTTACTGTCATCTTTTTGAGCCTTTGCTATTATGATCAGCAGGAAAGTAACTACGAAGATAATAATCACTATCACAACAAAAAATCCACCTACGACACCACCAACTATAGGGCCAGTCCTTGCTCCAGGATCACCAGGGGTCACTGCATGGTGTGGTATCACAGGCATAATTTAAATTTAGTGAAAATACAGACAACCTTTATAATATTCTGCTTTGCAAAAATGTTCTCTAATAGCTATTTTATCAAAACCTCAGTATTACTGTACCTATGAAATTGGAATGCTTCTATAGTGTGAAATCCCCAAAGTGTAAAGTATAGAGGGTATTCTACATTCAATGTACTTATCAAACTCACATATCACAATATCACAGAAATCCCCAGTGTAGTCAGGGTCACAAGAACAGGTAAAAGTATTTATTCCATCAACGCATTCACCATTAAGGCACTCTGTTATACCAAAACAGTTATCAATCCTGAAATCACAAAACTTCCCAGTATAATCCAGATCACATTCACAGCTGTATCCATCAACAGAGTTTTGACACTGACCGTTTCCAGAGCAGTTTATTCCAACACAGTGATCAATAATACTTTCACAATTGTCTCCAGTATAGTTAGGAGCACATCTGACACTGAAGCTGATGTTAATCTGAGCTAATCCGTTAAGACCTGTGTAAGTTCTTTCAGGACTAGATGTACCCACTGTGTTGGCATCAATATCAAGTATAAATACATCAATGATTACAAAAGCATTACTAGTAGTAATATCTAAGTCAACATCTTCTGATTGAAGGAAAAATCGAGTTCCCTGTAACATTGAAAAACTAATATTATAGCTAGCATGAATCAACTATCTAACTTACTCTCCAAGGTATGCTTCTTTTGGATTACTCCGATTTAGAAATGTATTTCCAATGCTATTGATAATGTTTGTGTCCCGTTCAATTCCTGATTCAATCATGTCATTAAATTGACATGGTTGGGTGGACCTCAGTGGCAGGAAACAGTATGCTACTCTAGTGTCACAGGTATTTGATCCAGGACAACTCTGATCTCTTGGTCTAATGGCGTTCTCATCACAACACCCAGGGGTCTGGGATGTAGGTCGATAACAGTTGATGCTAGACCCATACCTCCTTCCTGCAGGATTTGGATAGTAATCTCAACTACATATGAGCCTCTTGCGTCATAAACCTAAGATAAAAATAATAGTCAGCACTAACCCATCTAGTTTTGACTAATTGGCTATTGTAATGGGCAGAGGAGTCATAAGTTCATCTACATGCAGTCTCATAAACCTAGCTAGCTTGTCTAGCTTCAGAGCTAAATTACATTTTAATGGTGCTAGCTACTCATGCAGTAGTCTATTCTATCAACTCACCCAAGCAAAGATGAATAGTAACAATATCAAGTATTTCCAAGTACTGTCATACAGAGACATTATTGAGTAGAGCTATAAGTTACTACGACTAGCTGTGAATGTGTGAAATTAGTGAGCAGTAAAAAGCATGAGTCCTGAATAATGAAAACATACCTTTGATGAAATTGAAAGTTCAAAAGTGGAAACTCAAAAGTGAATGAACTACATTGCCTAGCTAATTCTACACTGTCTGACATCAGTGAAATAGCTACTGGCAACCCGCCAGCCCAAGAGATATTAGCATAGGAACAGGAGCCTTACCTCCCCTTAGAAAATTAACAGGGTGATCTACAACACCGCTACAGTATAGTTATAAAGCGTGCTCAGCCCGACAATTGTCCAGCACCTGAGGTAAGCCCTTAGCTATCTAACTGGGTCTAGCAGGTAGCTAGCAATAAAACGTACCAAGGCCATAAGTAGGCAGAAGTAAAATTGAGAGACTCAGCGGGTCCTGACTCTTCACAACAGAGAACTACAGCTAACTTATTATAGTAGATTATACTTCCGCTACATCTGGTAATTACTCCACACATCCCGTAGCTATTAAAGCTAACCAATAAAGCTGCATTCATTTTCCCACAAAATTGTATCCGTTATGTAGTAAGCTAGGTGAGATCAGATTCAGATGCACTCTGGAAATAGCTAACACTACAAACACCACACCAATAATAGTAATATTATTATAACGGAATTGGAGTGTGTATTATATTATTAATGACAATAATAATAATAATAATAATAATAATAATAATAATAATAATAATAATAATAATAATAATAATAATAATAATAATATTATTCAATGATGACAAAAAGTGCCATTAATACTGCTGATAAGGCCATACCTATTCTTAGACCTGGAACAAAATTTCCTGCCAAGTGATAGCCATTTGACCATTTGAGTCCATGGCTAAGAGATTTTACAGGAGTACTATTTGAAATTTTAATATCCAGATTAGAAGGAGAGAACATTGCATAGTCACCCACAGCACCACTGATGTATGTACTAACTATGGAGAAATTGATTAGACCTCAATTCAGTTACTGGCTAAAATTAATGAGAAATATCCTTACCCTATGTGATTAATTACCCTATGTGATTTAATTAATTAATTAATTTATTTATTTACCACCCACCTGGGTCAAATTAGTTGCATACCAAGACCAGAGCAACAAAAAAAATTATTATTGTGATGTTTCAACTTAGCCTGGCAAGGTCAGAACTGTCACCTTACCAACTTCACTGTTTCTGCAGGTCTAATGGAAACATAATATTATTATTAATCTGTTAGGGAGCAATGTGTATTAATCAGTGCATTGTTGAACTTTGTATTGGTTCTGGATATAGCACTTCTTATATAGGCTCTCTATTCTAGGGGGAAATTAGGGGTGATTCTATATGTAAATTCCTGACAGTAATCTATGTGGTATATTACAGATATATAATAATGATGAAATTTACATACCCCAAAATTAATTAAAGGGGTGGCCTCATTTCTAATACAAGTGTGTGTCTTTATTTGGAATAAAGGGGGTTCCACTGTCATTACTGGGCATAATTTTGTGTGGGATACAGCTTAAAATATTAGTAGATATAGCTAAATAATTAAAGGGTACATCATGGGGGGGGGGGGGGGGGGGGGGAGGGAGGGGGTAATTGTTTTTCTACTCTGAGCTGTGTAAACTTGACATTATCTTCTTACTGTAAGGGAAGCATGTTTCTACAAGCAACTCATAAGACAGATAGGAAGTGGGCATGGCTGGGTAAAAATTATCCTCAGGGCTGACTAACTAAGTCCTGACCCCCACTTCTAAGCACCTTCCTACACCCGTTCAGTTTTAGTTCATATAATGTTTTATACTTGACAGCAACCCCCTCCCCCAACCCTCTATTCACCCAATGACATACTGGCACCTGATTTATACAGGGAAGAGTTGTGCTATTGAAAAAGTTTGGATAACCTCTGGTTGTGATACATCATTAAGAAAAGGTAGGTGTAATAGAAAAAAGCTTACTATGGGGACCCCTTACCTAGTACGGAAAATTAGAATTAAGAGGCCATGCTCATTAATTTTATATTCTGGTAGGTAAATTTTGTGACTCAAAAAATTCTGTTAGCATATTTAATTAACTCACTGTATACGGCTACTGTATAGCGGGAAATTTTAATATCTTCATGGTTTTCGTGTTTAGAATAAAACCATGAATGTTTTACCCATGAACTTTTAATAATTTCATGGTTTAATTGAGACAGACTGAGCTGTAAACCAACAACAAATAAATTTGATTATTGAAAACCACGAAGATAATTATTACCCCTCGAAAATTTTCCGCTATACGGTATAGCACAAGAAAGATTTTAAGGCTATAAGTTATCAGTAGCTAATACAAAATGCTTATTTATATCAATATTATTATGAAGGTGAGTATGAATTATTTCAGTGTGATGAAAAATCATACAAAGCTGGCTACTGCATTAGTTGATTTGGTCTACATATTTCACTCCAGAGCATAGTTTCAATTCACCAGTTGCTACATACTCTGTCATAGACATGCGGAGGTAAAACTTCTAGGTCATCATAATGATTGTCACCTTCAATTTCACTGGCATAGATAGGGTTATCAAACTCTCTCTCATCAAAGCTCAGTTGCCTTGTGTTGCCTCTAGTTCTACTGTCTTGTTCCCCAACTTCCTCTGGTAGTGTAGTGTAGTCTGTTTCAGCTCCAATGTCATACACAGGATTGTCACCTGGTATAAATTCACTCTCATTCGATTCACTCCCTTCTGTGTGTGTGTGTGTGTGTGTGTGTGTGTGTGTGTGTGTGTGTGTGTGTGTGTGTGTGTGTGTGTGTGTGTGTGTGTGTGTGTGTGTGTGTGACATTATAAACTTTAGATTAAACATGATGGAAGACACTATTTTTAAGTCAATGCACAGACCCTTATCTAACATGAACAGCTCTATACTGTTAAAATAACATCAGTAGCTATCTAGCTAAGTAATTTATAAACTGCTACTCTTTGTAAAGACAAATTAAACATCCTGAAGGGTATTTTAGTCAGTAAAAATAGCATTGACTTCTGACCTTGTACAATCACTATGTTAACTTTGAACCTCCTACCACCTGTGTAAATCAGGTGTGCATTAAGTTCTATAGTTCTATATAGCTGTATAATATGATCATTGATGTAAATGTGGCCCTGGAAGTGCCCACTAATTAGAGCATGTAGATTTATACCAGTAATTATGAAATTGAATTAGGTTGTCAACATTTAACTTTAGGTACAGTGTAAAAACAGATTAATACCTTATACTATGTCCAGATTAATACCTTATACTATAAGGATAGACAGGTTATTATTGTGAAAGCTGAGGAATAGTACCAAACTCCACCTCCCCCTCCTCTCCCCCTCCCTCCCCCCTTCAGATCTGCCACCATGCAGATACTTGCTAGTGTTCTACTAGTGGCAGAGGCTGATCCAGGGGGGATGAATAGGACGTGACATGTCACCACCCCCTCTTAATTTTAATAATAATATTAATAATTTTCATCATGGGGAAAAATAATTAGACATTGGTATTAGCAATAAGAAAACCAATTAGTCATTTTTCTAGAAGTAGTTTACAAACTTCTTGAATGTCTATAGAGTACTGGAAACCACACCATGGATTTCTGGAAGTAAGTAGGCATGGCAACCACAAAAATTAAAAGTCACCCCTTTTAAGAATTTTCTGAATCAGCCACTGAGAGGGTAGAGAACTCAAGTGGATGAAATTACTCAGTCTACATGATTCCTTTGGCTAAGGATTTGATGGTCCAGAAAAGTACAGACAATGTAGCCTGCTAGTATGTACAAAGTTTGGCTTCTTAAACCCCTTATCACATTTTTAATAGACAGACAGATAGACAGAATGACCAACCAGATTACAGTGTTAATGATTGATTTCGGCAGCAAAAGTACATTTATTATTACTGTGACTAGGAAGTTAATCCACTATAGTATCTACTCTAGCGATCAATTATCTCCCAAGCTGCTACAGGATAAACATACCTACACCTGTGGGAGCCAGGTTAAGTGCTTTAATTAACTAGAGTCAGTGGTCACTTAACTCCTAACTGCTATGGGGTAAGCATACTTTAGTAGTATGTGGAGCCTACAAGAAGAATGTTTAACAAACTACCACTTAGAAATGAACAAAAACTGCTAATGAACTTCTCCTGCTAGTATTTCTCGTGAGAATTTCCTATACTTACAACACATTGACCTGTCTCCATACCAAAGGTTTAAATAAATCTCTGACAGAAATGGGCCATCTAACAGTGAGAAATCACACAACTAAATCTTTTGGCTGGAAGTATTCATGTGTGTAGTCTGTGTGAATGCTTTTGCTAGGTATTAGGAGTGATTTGGGTATTACGTGTGATGCATTACTACTAGGCTTGAGGGAAATTCACTGACATAAAAATGGAATAAGTATCTCTAAACACTGAGAGGAGTTTAAGCATAATGGGTAGAGCCAGCAATTAAGCTAAATTAAGCACTGTCAGTACTATAAAGTGATTATAGTTACTATACTAAACTTGTAGTAAAGATCACATGATTCACATGGATTTGTTACTTTTGTGCAATTGCTTATTTTGATTATTTGAACATAATTTTTGGAATAATAGACACAATTTTGGGGCAATGCTCAAAATAAGTAAAATTTGGAGCAAGTATAATAATGATCCTGTGGTCGTGTATCATAATATGATGGTCACAGAATGATACTTAGCTTATACCACACCCATGATGGTGTCATGTAGAAGCCACAGGTGTGCAAGAGGTGATTAATAGCTGTGGCTAACCAGGCAGAGGGTTATCATCACTCCCAAGATATTGGGTAAGCAAATGGCTTCTAATCAAAAACAAGCCATGCAGCTGATAGGTTTCACCTACCACTAAGTAATATTGTAAGATCAAAACCAACATGTGAGTAGCCACCACCACTCAGAAATTCAGGATTAGTCTATTTTTCGGGTGATTCTATGTGTAAATCCTCGACATTACGTCATTTGTAATATACTTGTAATATTCAATAATATATAATAAGATTACTGACTATAAAATAAGATTACTGTAATATACTATAAGAATACTGTAAGGAAATTTACACATAGAAGGACCCTATTTTTCACCTCACAGTGGATTGGGTACATTGCAGTATAACAATATTACTTTGTTTAACCTTAACATGGTACAGGCTTAGTAACTTGCAAGGGTAAAAATGATTTTCATGAAGCCAATTATGAGTTCACACTATGATTTCATAAAACTAACAGCACTTGTATGTGTGAGGTATTCTGATCACACTCAAATACCAATCAAAGATATGGACATTGTGGTCAGTGATATAATGAAGTTTATGATCAAGTAACAGCACTTCCTCCTGGAATTGAGTCACTTCCAGGCTGTTATGAATGACTAAACAAAGGGTGACTATCTGTGATAAGTTACAATGGATTGACAGAATTAGGATTATTGATGAGTATGAAATAAAAATCTCATTATTGCAGCTTTCCAGGAACAGTGTGTACTATTAAAGTACTACAGATAAGAAAGGGATGGGAAAGGGTAGCCTCCTCTGCATGCATAGCTATTTTATCTAAACTTCAGTATTACTGTGCCTATGAAATTGGAATGCCTCTATAGTGTGAAGTCCCAAAAGTGTAAAGTATAGAGGGTATTCTACATTCAATGTAGCTACTTAACAAACTCACATATCACAGTATCACAGAAATCCCCAGTGTAGTCAGGGTCACAAGAACAGGTAAAAGTATTTATTCCATCAACGCATTCACCATTAAGGCACTCTGTTCTACCCAAACAGTTATCAATCCTGAAATCACAAAATTTCGTATAATCTGGATCACATTCACAGTTGTATCCATCGACAGAGTTTCGACACTGACCGTTTCCAGAGCAGTTTATTCCAACACAGTGATCAATAATACTTTCACAATTGTCTCCTGTATAGTTATCATCACATTCACACATAAATGAATCTATACCATCTACACAACGACCATTTCCACTGCATGTTACTCCCACACAGTCGTCAATGTTCTGACAGAACTCTCCAGTAAATCCTGATAAGCCACACTGAGCACAAGTCTGAAAGTTCCGGCAATGTACTGAACAGACTTGGCCATAGTACATAGGACCACATCTTACACTGAAGCTGATGTTAATCTGAGCTAATCTGTTAAGACCTGTGTAAGTTCTTTCAGGACTAGATGTACCCACTGTGTTGGTATCAATATCAAGTATAAAAACATCAATGATTTCGAATCCATTATTAAAGTCAAAATCTTCTGATTGAAGGAAAAATTGAATTCCCTATTACATCAAAAACTGATAATTTATAGCTAGCATGAATCAATAATTTAACTTACTCTCCAAGGTGGTCTTCCTTCAAATACAATTGGATTATCCAGATTTATAAATCTATTTCCAATGCTATTGATAGTGTTTGTGTTTTGTACATATTCTGATTTAGTCATGTCACTAAATCGACAAGGTTGGGTGGACCTCAGTGGCAAGAAACAGTATGCTACTCTAGTGTCACAGGTATTTGATTCAGGACAACTCTGATTTCTCAGTCTAATGAAGTTCTCTTCACAACATTTAGAGGTCTGGGATGTAGATTGATAACAGTTTGTGTTAGACTCACAACTCCTTCCTTCAGGATTATCATATGAGTGGATAGTGATCTCCACTACATAAGAACCTTTTGCATCATAAACCTAAGATAAAAATTGTAATTTAATAGTCAGCACTAACCCATCTGGTTTCCAGACTAATTGGCTATTGTAATGGGCAGAGGACTCATTCACAAGTTCATCTAGCAGTCACATAAACCTAGCTAGTTTGTCTAGCTTCAGAGCTAAATATTTTTTTAACGGTGCTACTCATGCAGTACTCTATTCTATCAACTCACCCAAGCAAAGATGAATAGTAATAATGCCAAGTATTTCCAAGTACTGTCATATTGAGACACATTATCATACCTCCCAACTATACCGATTTCGGCGGGACAGTCCCGAAATTTGTGTTATGTCCCGCTACCCCGATTTAGCTCACTTCAGTCCCGCTTTCTCTCCAGGACCAGGCACTGCAGTTAACTCAGTCAGTCACTGACTAAAAAGCTAGCTGCAGGCAGTGCAGCCAACGGTTTATTAACGGTCATTAATTAGAATAATTACTATTATATGCACATAAGCCACACCCAGTTTTGATCAATGATTTTACAAGCTACCACTGCGCAATGGATGGTCATCCTGGGGCTAAAAGACCCAGAACCAGAAGGAATTGTAGCTAACAGACAGAGTGGAAATCTTCTGGGGCCAGTGCTAGTAGAAGAGGGAAAAATTTCACTCACTGTGATTTTGAACTGAAAGGGTTTTTAGTATTGTATGAAAAATTGTAACTAGCTATCCATCTCAACTGGAACAACATACACTCTAGCTGTGCTCTTGTTGCTTGTAAGCTTAACAATGACAGTAAGTGTTTTGAACTAGCAACACCAACTGCACTCTTTGGACTGCAACAATGGAGTATAACAGCTAACTGTTCAAAATGCTATAATGATAGTGTACACTAATTTTTTCATGCATTAAATTAAGAGGTCAGAAGTAGCCAATCATGGAGACCAACCATGCACAGCCACCTACAAAATAAAAAATTAAAAAATAGATCGAAATGGAATGATAAAAGGTATGCTTTTGACATCTCATCTCACCTTTACAACTTTGATGACCTGTCCCTATTTTTTGCTTAAAATCCCACATTTTCCTCAATTTTGTCCCTCTATATCATCTTGAATGGTTGGGATGTATGCATTATTGAGCAGAGCTATAATTTTACTGCGTCTAGTTGGCAGTATCTAGCTATTAATTGTATTTTAAGTAGCCAGCTCAACTAATAACGCTGGCCCTAGATTCATAAACGACACTGTAGACACTCCCACAGGAAGTGATTGCGTGGGAGTAAGTAGGTTGTGGCCAATGCCTTAATTGAGGTCAAATGGTAGCTATGGTGATGTGATCAAGTATTGCCAGCATAAAAGACAAAGTTGATTTCTAGTTTCTCATCAACTACTTCAAATGTAGGGAGGGAGGCATTATTGGCCATAACAATTGCTTTTTTATGTTAAATGCTAGAAGGCTCAGTCTATAATCACTTAGATCTTGTTACACTATAATTAGAGTTCTGGTACACCCACATATTTTAATAAGGCCAGCAAAGTGTCTCTCATAACCTCACTCTAGCTTCTACATCCACCATCTATTATTGTGTACCCCTTACTTCTGCCCTATCATCAGTCCTGGGAATTAATTAGGGTTTGTTTTCCTTTGGTTATTGCATTAATGACTGACCTATCATTCTTTTGAGTAGTGCTTAATTACTTACCTTATTAACAGTATGAGGTCTGAATTAAACTAAATGTTATGAAGATGCTATCTATTAATTTGTTAGCTACATGTACCTTACTAGAAGAATACAGGGCATTGTGGGGGGCTCTAGTGTATAGTTGTCACATGTTAATCAAACTTGTACATACAAACATGTTATGTATTATTATATATACACATTGTGCACAGTGTTAATTCCTTGGCCATGTGACATAGCTGGCAGCTGTATTTTTTAGCTTAAAACATGAAGAGAGCTAGCTAGCTCCTTGAAGGGTAACCTCCTTCTTTAAAAGGTATGTTGTCTATGGCCACTACCCTAGTTACCATGATTCAGTGAGGTCTCTCTAAAGTTATTACTAGGTTACTACTAGGAACTCTCTAAAGTTATTACTAGGAAGTCTCTCTAAAGTTAGCTATTAGCTGCTAGGTTTATTTCTCAACATTTAAGAAGATTGTTATGTTGTTTTTGAGACTTAAATGGTGCATGCACACTTTGCTGTTATGTATTCTATTAATGCTAATAATAAAACTTATAAAGTCCATGTTTCATTGCCTTTTATGGCATTATAGCAAGGCTAAAATTTTTGCTTCTGTGGGATGGGCACATCCCCTCCTGCACTCTCCTCCACACTGCAGCCTAATGGCTGTGTGGTTGTCATTTACCTACCTGGACCCCCCCTTTTCAAAATAGCTGGATCTGCCCCTGTGCCCCCAATTAATCTTACAATGCATTGTCTCTGTTGAGGTGTAAATGGAGAGTTGAGTACTGAAAACGCTTGCTCAATAGCAGTTGTAGAGGACTGTATCAACAATACTGATTTTGACTACACAGATACATATTAGGTGCACAAAATCTATTACCATTCTAAAGGACTTTTTAGAACCAAATTGTCTGCTGCAAGGGATTACAGTTATCTATTGGCCATCTGTAACCTCCTGGTAGCATAATTGATAAACAATTTGGTTCGATCCTGCTATTAAATATCTTTTCTACCAATTGAAGCAGGTGTTGTAGGTGATTCTAAAGTGATGCTACATCACTGCTATCTTCTCCACCCTATGCTTCATTAGAAGAGCAGGAACCAGAACAAGAATTGATAAGGATGAAGGATCGGAATTAGATATTACATACTCCTTCCTCCTCCCCCATGGCCTGGATACTTGCTATGGCTTTCAGGTGGGTGTTTATTACACATATGCTCAATGGTAGCTCCTTGTTCTCTAACTTACAACTATGATTGTGCAAACAATGTGGCATTAGAGATAATGAGGCTGGTTATGATGCTACCGTGTAAAGATTTGAGGCATAGGTTGTAATTTTGATTATATTTAATGGATGCTGCTAAGTCAAAAGGACATGGTTTTCAAAGATTTCATCCTGCAATAGCATAGCCTCAATACTTTAAATATCATTCTGACAGTTAGCCCTTAACTGTATTAGTGCTAATAAGTCTTATGAATAAGTTATCAGTGGCTAAACATTAGGTTCTAATATTCTCTGTTGCCAATCCATAGACCACATTAGGCTCCATAATGAAATCTTCTTTTACCTTTCCATACACAGCATTAGGCTCCATAATAATGTCTTCTGTTTCCTCTTTAGCAATTCCTCTCTGATGATGTCCACGGTCTTGTTTCTTTTCAACTGGAGAATGAATATATAACTATGATAGGAACACATCTTACGAGCAAAGGAAAAACATATTAGGTGATGAATGTAATGTTAAAATAATGATTTTCTCCTCATGGTTTTAATGGACGGCTTTCCACACTGACAATGACAATAAACACATCATGAAGAGTTATAAAACTCACTTCATCATAATAACTATGAGACAATCCAGTAAAAAAAGAAGCTGGATCAGTTTCAGGGGTAGATAGCTAGTTACCACTCTGAAAGTTAATAAGTTTGGATAACCTCTGGTTGTGATACATCATTAACAGCTGAACAGAAAAGGTAGGTGTAATAGAAAAAAGCTTACTATGGGGACCCCTTACCTGGTAAGGAAAATTAGAATTAAGAGGCCATGCTCATTAATTTTATATTCTGGTAGGTAAATTTTGTGACTCAAAAAATTCTGTTAGCATATTTAATTAACTCACTGTATACAGCTACTGTATAGCGGGAAATTTTAATATCTTCATGGTTTTCGTGGTTAGAATAAAACCACGAATGTTTTACCCATGAACTTTTAATAATTTCATGGTTTAATCGAGACAGACTGAGCTGTAAACCAACAAATAAATTTGATTATTGAAAACCACGAAGATAATTATTACCCCTCGAAAATTTTCCGCTATACGGTATAGCACAAGAAAGATTTTAAGGCTATAAGTTATCAGTAGCTAATACAAAATGCTTATTTATATCAATATTATTATGAAGGTGAGTATGAATTATTTCAGTGTGATGAAAAATCATACAAAGCTGGCTACTGCATTAGTTGATTTGGTCTACATATTTCACTCCAGAGCATAGTTTCAATTCACCAGTTGCTATATACTCTGTCATAGAGATGTGGAGGTAAAACTTCTAGGTCATCATAATGATTGTCACCTTCAATTTCACTGGCATAGATAGGGTTATCAAACTCTCTCTCATCAAAGCTCAGTTGCCTTGTGTTGCCTCTAGTTCTACTGTCTTGTTCCCCAACTTCCTCTGGTAGTGTAGTGTAGTCTGTTTCAGCTCCAATGTCATACACAGGATTGTCACCTGGTATAAATTCACTCTCATTCGATTCACTCCCTTGTGTGTGCGTGTGTGTGTGTGTGTGCGTGTGCATGTGCGTGTGTGTGTGTGTGTGTGTGTGTGCGTGCATGTATGTGTGTGTGTGTGTGTGTGTGTGTGTGTGTGTGTGTGTTTATGTGTGTGTTTGTGTGTGTGTGACATTATAAACTTTAGATTAAACATGATGGAAGACACTATTTTTAAGTCAATGCACAGACCCTTATCTAACATGAACAGCTCTATACTGTTAAAATAACATCAGTAGCTATCTAGCTAAGTAATTTATAAACCGCTACTCTTTGTAAAGACAAATTAAACATCCTGAAGGGTATTTTAGTCAGTAAAAATAGCATTGACTTCTGACCTTGTACAATCACTATGTTAACTTTGAACCTCCTACCACCTGTGTAAATCAGGTGTGCATTAAGTTCTATAGTTCTATATAGCTGTATAATATGATCATTGATGTAAATGTGGCCCGGGAAGTGCCCACTAATTAGAGCATGTAGATTTACACCAGTAATTATGAAATTGAATCAGGTTGTCAACATTTAATTTTAGGTACAGCGTAAAAACAGATTAATACCTTATACTATGTCCAGATTAATACCTTATACTATAAGGATAGACAGGTTATTATTGTGAAAGCTGAGGAATAGTACCAAACTCCACCTCCTCCTTTCCCTCCTCTCCCCCTCCTCTCCCCCTCCCTCCCCCCTTCAGATCTGCCACCATGTAGATACTTGCTAGTGTTCTACTAGTGGCAGAGGCTGATCCAGGGGGGATGAATAGGATGTGACATGTCACCACCCCCTCTTAATTTTAATAATAATATTAATAATTTTCATCATGGGGAAAAATAATTAGACATTGGTATTAGCAATAAGAAAACCAATTAGTCATTTTTCTAGAAGTAGTTTACAAACTTCTTGAATGTCTATAGAGTACTGGAAACCACACCATGGATTTCTGGAAGTAAGTAGGCGTGGCAACCACAAAAATTAAAAGTCACCCCTTTTAAGAATTTTCTGAATCAGCCACTGAGAGGGTAGAGAACTCAAGTGGATGAAATTACTCAGTCTACATGATTCCTTTGGCTAAGGATTTGATGGTCCAGAAAAGTACAGACAATGTAGCCTGCTAGTATGTACAAAATTTGGCTTCTTAAACCCCTTATCACATTTTTAATAGACAGACAGATAGACAGAATGACCAACCAGATTACAGTGTTAATGATTGATTATGAGGTCCGGTCCAAACTTCACATTGTGGAAGCTACTCACAGCAGCAGTTTGTGTGGGTGGGAGCTTGCACCAATATATAACAATAACCGGTATACATCTCATGCAGTGGCTGCAGGCTAGACACCACAAGTTAGTTTAGGTGGCTTCACATATAGCATAATAATACATGAGCCAATATTCTATTTATCAACATCAGCTTTCATTTTACCTTATAAAGTTAGAGGGAATTATCATGATAATTATGGCTACAGATTTCGGCAGTAAAAGTACATTTATTATTACTGTGACTAGGACGTTAATCCACTATAGTGATTATAGAATACCTATCTACTCTAGCGATCAATTATCTCCCAAGCTGCTAGGGGATAAACATACCTACACCTGTGGGAGCCAAGTTAAGTGCATTACTTAACTAGAGTCAGTGGTCACTTAACTCCTAACTGCTATGGGGCAAGCATACATATACTTTAGTAGTATGTGGAGCCTACAAGAAGCATGTTAAGCTATATAGCTAACAAACTACCCCTTGGAAATGAATGTATAAAAACAAAAACTGATAATGAACTTCTCCTGCTAGTATTTCTCGTGAGAATTTCCTATACTAACACATTGACCTGTCTCCATACCAAAGGTTTAAATAAATATCTGACAGAAATGGGCCATCTAACAGCGAGAAATCATACAACTAAATCTTTTGGCTGGAAGTATTCATGTGTGTAGTCTGTGTGAATGCTTTTGCTAGGTATTAGGAGTGATTTGGGTATTACGTGTGATGCATTACTACTAGGCTTGAGGGAAATTCACTGACATAAAAATGGAACAAGTATCTCTAATTATTGTTACTTTTGTGCAATTGCTTATTTTGATTACAGTAGGATGTCAGTTATCCAGACTCCAGTTATCTAGAAACTTCAGTTAACCAGAACAGGTGTACTGTACATACATGTACAGTACAGTGTAATTAATTAATGGCCTTTTCATGGAAGCAGTGAAGAAGAGATACGAAACACAAAAAAAGATAAAAATCAGTGATTATATGCACTGCAAACATGACTAATACATTCAGTATTACATTTTTATGTACATTATGTACATTCTCTCCAGAAAACTTCTTCAAGGAAGGGGACCTTGCACAGCCACTGCCTGTGCTTGTGCTGAGAGCATGTCAGTCTGGGCCTGAAGTAGCCTGGCCATACCCTCTATTAATAAGGGGTTTGTCTCAAAGCCATGAAGTGGATCAGCTGAAGATGGTGAAGCAAGATTACGTTCCAAGTCAATAACCTGAGGATCTAGACCACGCCTACCAGGGGATAAGTCACTTCCCCCTGCTGAAGGCAAAACCTGGTCTTCGGCAGCACCAAGGCTCATCCTTCCATCCTTATCCTGTCGACCCACAGCACCTTGATCATCCATGCCTTCACCATGCATCATACATTCACCACTCACACCATTACACAGGCTCTGTGTAATGGATAGACTATTTACCTGTGTATGTACATCATAATATTATTGGTACTATATTATGTGTGGAACATTTATTGCCTGCCATTGGTAACTTGTTAGTATTGTAACTTGTAAAATACACTTAATGTAACTTGTTAAAAGCACTATAGTTGTAACTTGTATCACTTGTAACATGTAACAACCACTATTGGTCATATTAGTATGTTCTAGAAGCTTCTTGTCCGTATTTGCTCACTTATGATTGGTTGTTGTATCATGTCATGTTCTGATTGGTCAGTGTTTGCTATATAAACAGACTGTCTATGAGTAATTTTTAGTCTTTGTCTCATTCTGTTGCTATTTATGCTCTATCTGAAGTAGAAGAGAGGATAGCTAGTTTTTCCTGGTCCCTCACATTTGGTGGCAGCGGTGGGATAGATTTGGCAGAAGGATACTGTCAGGATCCACAATTTCATGATTAGCTATACAAGATCAGGAAAAGCCTATAATATCAGGATGTCTGAAGAAAATCAAGCAGAAATTAGTACGCCTGGAGACATGGCTCAGTTGATGAGAGCCTTCCTAGAGGATCGCCAACGAATGGAGAGAGCCTTGGAAGAGGAACGACGCCGGAGAGATGAGGAACATGGACGACATGTAGAAGCTCTGGAAGAGCAAATGCGACAAATGAGGTGGATGTTCGAGGAAGGAAGAGACCGTGAACCTCGGGAGAGACATGCTGCCGCCGCGGCTGTTGATGTGCTCCGCCTCACGAAGTTGACGGAGGCCGACGACATAGAAGCCTATTTGACTATTTTCGAGCGAACCATGCAAGAGTACGAGATTGAACCCAATCGCTGGGCTCTAAAACTAGCTCCACAATTGACAGGAAAAGCTCAACAAGCTTATGCTGCCATGGAACAGACTGCAGCTATAAAGTCTGAAGAAGTGAAGGCTGCAATTCTCCGTCGCTACGAAATTAATGAAGAAACATACCGACAACGGTTTCGTACTGCAACCAGAAAAAGCACTGAGAGGGGTCGTGAACTGGTGGTTAGACTCCAAGATTCAGCAAAGAAATGGACAAAAGGTTGCAAAGACAAGGATGAAGTAGTTGATTTGATTGTCTTGGAACAGTTCCTTACTACACTCTCACCACAGGCCTGCACCTGGATCAAAGAAAGAAAACCTGCAACCAGCATGGAGGCTGGACAGCTAGCAGATGATTTTGAGTTGGCCAGAAGGCAGACAGTGGAACGCAAGAAATCGGGAGAGAGACCACATACCGGTCCAAGGAGGTGCCATACCTGCGGGGGTATAGGACACTTTGCAAGAGATTGCAAGAAAGGAAAAGATGAAGAGGAGGTAGTAAAGAAAGACGCTACACGAAGACCAGAGGTGAAATGCTATAACTGTCAGCAGAAAGGTCACATCTCAACACGATGTCCGAATAATGCAGCCCTACTATGTCAGCCCACCATTCAAAACAGGCTGGGGAAAGGTGTTGCTTGCTGCGGTTCAGTGGAAGGCAAAGCCGTTAATGACATTTTGCTTGACACTGGATGCTCAAAGACCTTGGTCAGGAAAGATCTTATTCTGGAAAACAAGTTATTGGAAGGTGATGCTGTTACTATTCGTTGTGCTCATGGAGACACAGTCTTGTATCCCCTTGCTGAAGTAGAAATGGAGGTAGAGGGAGTCCCTATTAAAGTCGAGGCAGCCATATCAGAGACACTGCCAGTCGGGGTGCTTCTAGGAACAGATATTCCGGAGCTAGGGAATCTTCTGGAGAAGCGCAACATCCACACTGGAAGGATGTCACAAGCAGAGGCACTAGTGGTCACAACCCGAGCACAAGCACTAAGGAACAGGAGAGAGGAAGCCGTCCAGCAGCAGAAGGAGGAAAAATTGAGAGCAAAAGTGCATCCAGTAGCTGTGGACAATGCTACCACAGAGTCAGGACTGAATTCAGTAATTGGGAAAGAGTTTGCTGAGGATATTTTTAGTCAAGGTAAAGCCAGGGCAAAGCTGAGTCGACAGCAAAAGAGAGAGAACTCTTTACAGTATACCAGAGGCAAAGATGGTACAGTTAGTGAGATCGAAGAGGCTCCCATTCAGGTCCTAGACATTTCAACCCAGGAGTTAAAGAAGCTTCAGGCTTCCGACAAGACACTCGAAGCAGCAAACAAGGCAGCAGATGAAGGTGCTAACTTGGTGGCTGGACGTGGATTTTTCCGACGAGAGGGATTGCTTTACCGGAGGTGGACCCCTCGGAGCATAAGAGGAGAAGAGCAAGTGGTGGAACAACTAGTTTTACCTAAGGCTTGTAGAGATCAAGTTTTTAATATTGCTCATTCTATACCTCTTGCAGGACACCTAGGGAGAGGGAAGACAGCCAAAAGAATTCTCCAAAGATTTTATTGGCCAACCCTGTTTAGAGATGTGGCACAATACTGTCGGAGTTGCCAAGAATGTCAGAAGGCATGCAGCCAAGGAGTGAGTCGGGTACCAATGATACCTTTACCAATAGTTGGGGTGCCTTTTGAAAGGATGGCCATGGATATCGTAGGACCCTTACCCCGAAGTAGGGCTGGGCACAGATATATTTTAGTCATATGTGACTATGCTACCCGATACCCTGATGCCATACCCCTGAAATCTATTGATGCTGAACATATAGCAGAGGAACTTGTTAAAGTGTTTTCTCGAGTAGGAATTCCACAGGAAATTCTCACCGATCAGGGAAGTAATTTTACCTCCCAGCTTCTATCTGAAATCTACCGGCTCCTACATGTCCACCCCATCCGAACTTCGCCGTACCACCCTCAGACAGATGGCCTGGTAGAACGTTTTAACAAAACCCTCAAGAGTATGTTACGAAAGGCTTCAGCTGATATAGGTAAAGATTGGGACAAGCTCCTGCCCTACTTACTCTTTGCCTATAGGGAAGTGCCACACGAGTCAACTGGATTCTCACCTTTTGAATTACTGTATGGGAGATCCGTTCGAGGACCATTAGATGTGATTAAAGAGACATGGGTAGCCAGCAAGCGAAGTACTGAGAGTGTGATATCCCATGTGCTAGCCATGAGAGAAAAGTTAACTCGAATGACGGAACTGGTCCATGACAACCTGACCAATGCCCAACATAGACAGAAGAAATTCTATGATCAACAAGCGAAGGAACGAGAGCTTAAGCAAGGAGATCAAGTTCTGGTACTACTTCCAGCAACATCCAACAAACTTTTAGCAACATGGCAAGGTCCTTATGAGGTGCTGAAGAGAACTGGCAAAGTGAACTATATAGTTGACATGCACGATACTCGAAAGAGGAAACGAACCTTCCACATCAATATGCTCAAGAAATGGCAGATACCTAATGTGAGTAGCTACTTTGCCGATGATGTCAGTATTGACGTAGAAAGAGCACAAGGTTGGAAGGAAGAAAACCAGAAAGCTAAGCTCACAATAGGAGAGCATCTCAGGGAGAAAGAGAGAAATGACATTCAGGAGCTGCTATCGAAGTTTGGGAGTGTCATCAGCAGTCGACCAGGATGTACCCAGCTAGCGATGCACTATATCAACAGCGAATCAGCTCAACCAGTGAAACTTCCTCCCTACCGCATCCCCCATGCTTACAGAGAAGCAGTTAGCAAGGAGTTAAAGGAGATGTTGGAAGCTGGAATTATTGAGAAATCCAGGAGTGAATGGGCCTCTCCAATTGTTGTAGTACCAAAGAAAAGTGGAGAAATAAGACTATGTGTGGACTATAGACGGTTAAATTCAGTCACCAGGGGAGATGCGTATCCTATGCCAAGGATAGATGACCTCATTGACAGTATAGGTGGAGCTAAATTCATAACCACGATTGACCTAAACAGAGGATATTGGCAAGTACCTGTTGCAGAGCAGGACAGGTCGAAGACAGCTTTTACAACTCCACAAGGGCTATTCCAGTTCACGGTCATGCCGTTTGGATTGAGTGGGGCACCGGCAACCTTTCAACGCATGATGGACACACTAATTGACGGATTGGAATCCTTTACCGCAGCCTATCTTGATGATCTAGTCATATATAGTGAAACCTGGGAAGACCATTTGGAGCACATCCAACAGGTATTCCAGAGGCTTACAGCTAATAACCTCACATCAAAACTAGCCAAATGTCAGTTTGGTATGCAGCAATGCCGTTATCTGGGTCATGTGGTAGGGAATGGCCAAGTACGACCAGAGGAGAGCAAACTACAGGCGGTTGAGTGTTACACAATTCCATCAACTAAGAAGCAAGTAAGAGCATTCCTAGGTCTCACTGGTTACTATAGACGCTTCATTCCCGATTATGCAACAGTTGCTACTCCACTGACTGACCTTACTAAAAAGACAGCTCCAAATCACGTGAATTGGTCTACTAGGTGTGATCAAGCATTTAAGAAACTGAAGAAAGCACTATGTACAGGATCTGTGCTTAGAAGTCCAGATTTCACAAGAGAGTTTTATTTACAGACAGATGCCTCAGATCATGGGGTAGGGGCTGTTTTGAGCCAGTTTGATGAAGAAGGTACTGATCATCCAGTGGCTTATTATAGTAGGAAGCTATTACCAAGGGAGCAGAAGTATTCGACAGTGGAGAAAGAATGCCTTGCAATCCGATTGGCCACCCAAGCATTCCGTGTTTACTTACTTGGTAGACCCTTCACAATACAGACCGATCACCGGGCCCTCAAGTGGATGGATCGATTGAAAGAAACAAACTCCCGGCTAACTAGATGGAGTCTTGCTCTCCAGGAATTTCAGTTTAAAGTCGAACACCGATCAGGGAACAAAAATGCTAATGCCGACGCACTATCTAGAATTCACCAAAGTTCCTTGGTGCAAAAGAAGGAAGGGGAAGTGTAATGGATAGACTATTTACCTGTGTATGTACATCATAATATTATTGGTACTATATTATGTGTGGAACATTTATTGCCTGCCATTGGTAACTTGTTAGTATTGTAACTTGTAAAATACACTTAATGTAACTTGTTAAAAGCACTATAGTTGTAACTTGTATCACTTGTAACATGTAACAACCACTATTGGTCATATTAGTATGTTCTAGAAGCTTCTTGTCCGTATTTGCTCACTTATGATTGGTTGTTGTATCATGTCATGTTCTGATTGGTCAGTGTTTGCTATATAAACAGACTGTCTATGAGTAATTTTTAGTCTTTGTCTCATTCTGTTGCTATTTATGCTCTATCTGAAGTAGAAGAGAGGATAGCTAGTTTTTCCTGGTCCCTCACACTCTGCCTCTCAACACCATAACCACACCCATCACCATTAGAACTATGCCTACCACCCATAGAACCTAGCCTACCATCATGACCCAACATGCCATGCTGACCCTCACCATACACACCTTGTCCAGATAAATTAGCCCCAGATACACAGATCCCCTGACTCACTCTCTGAGGTACAGATCCACGACACTCCAACTCCTGCCTCATCCTGTTTACTTCATCCTCTAATGTCCTGATCTTGAGGTTATAAAACTGTTTTTCACTAACAGACAAATTGGTGACTCCTTTCATCCATGAGTCTGCCCGCTTCCTCTCAGCCTGAAGTTCTTCTCTCTGCATTTCCATCTGCTCCTGAAATTCTTTCCGTTGAGTATCTAGGGCCTTCAGGCAACTCAGTTCATGCTCCATCTAACCTTCTTCTCCAGTTCCTCTATATGCAGCGTCAGGAGTGTTTCATTCCTCTTAGCTTTAGCTAGCTTATGCTTTAGAGCCGCTGTCTCATCCTCTCCTTGACCATCCAGGCTATCTGGGCTGCTGTTACGCTCAGGTTCGCTCCTGACATGTTGCTGACTCATGGTTTTTGCACGTGTTCGAAAATAGGTGCCGGTCAATCCAGTCAAATCCGACTGTAAAGCTCTTAGCTCTCTATTAGACATGAGCTACAACGATTCCAGAACAGTTTTATTTACTTTCTGTCCTGGCAGGGTCGCCAAATGTAACGTAGTGAACCTCCCTGACGGCAGTCAATCAAGATACCAACCGTCACTTATCGAGATAGAAAGAGGTCAAAGTTTATTAGTATTTACGCATGCTCAATAATCACAAAAATCAATAGTTTGATAATAATAATGACAATGATTATTACAGGTGTACAATGACTTCAGTTATCCAGAAATTTCAGTTATCCGGACACCTTCCGGTCCCAACCTGTCCGGATAACTGACATCCTACTGTATTCTGAACATTGGAACAATTTTGGGGCAATGCTCAAAATAAGTAAAATTTGGAGCAAGTATAATAATGATCCTGTGGTCATGTATCATAATATGATGGTCACAGAATGATACTTAGCTTATACCACACCCATGATGGTGTCATGTAGAAGCCACAGGTGTGCAAGAGGTGATTAATAGCTGTGGCTAACCAGGCAGAGGGTTATCATCACTCCCAAGATATTGGGTAAGCAAATGGCTTCTAATCAAAAACAAGCCATGCAGCTGATAGGTTTCACCTACCACTAAGTAATATTGCAAGATCAAAACCAACATGTGAGTAGCCACCACCACTCAGAAATTCATGATTAATCTATTTTTCGGGTGATTCTATGTGTAAATCCTCGACATTACGTCATTTGTAATATACTTGTAATATTCAATAATATATAATAAGATTACTGACTATAAAATAAGATTACTGTAATATACTATAAGAATACTGTAAGGAAATTTACACATAGAAGGACCCTATTTTTCACCTCACAGTGGATTGGGTACATTGCAGTATAACAATATTACTTGTTTAACCTTAGGCTTAGTAACTTGCAAGGATAAAATGGTAAATTATTTTCATGAAGCCAATTATGAGTTTACACTTTTAGACTATGATTTCATAAACTAACAGCACTTGTATGTGTGAGGTATTCTGATCACACTCAAATACCAATCAAGATATGGACATTGTGGTCAGTGATATAATGAAGTTCATGATCAAGTAACAGCACTTCCTCCTGGAATTGAGTCACTGTTATGAATGACTTTACAAAGGGTTGCAGCTTTCAGAACAGTGTGTACTATTAAAGTACTACAGGGATGGGAAAGGGTAGCCTCCTCTGCATGCATGCAATGCAGCAATCATTTTAGATGCTATCTCTATACCAAGCATCTATAATAGTAGGTTATGCCCAAAAAGTGGACAAGGTCCACATGCTTATGGGTGCATAGTGGTTCAGACTACTAGGTATGACAGAGCCTCCAACTTGAAGTGAATAACTTCAGTACAAAAATTGCTCACTTTCCGTATTTTTGTAGCAAATTCCGTAGAGCTAGCTAGTTTAATGACCTTAATTATAAGACACACACCTACGTGTAGTATCTTGTGATTAACAATGAGACTAGATTGTGAGCTAGAATTGAGAGTCTTAGCTATCATAGTGCTTGATAGGAGACACTGGAACAAGATATAGCTATATAAAACTTAATAACAATGCATCAGTAAACAAATTAACTGACAATAAATATACTTACCTGTTTTGACTGTTTAGACAACTCTTTAAGCCTCTGTACAATGTTATTTCACAGCTGTTCAGTTAGCTAGCTATACTTCCGTATAAATTGAATCAATTTCCATAGTCCGTATTTATAGGTATAAATCCGTAAAAATACGGATAAATCCATGTGGTTGGAGGCTCTGGTATGATAAAACTAACACTGCAAACTTACTAGCATATGCCTTTCCTTTTTGAGTTCTTGCTATTATAATCAGCAGAAAAACAGCTATGAGGATAATCACTATCACCACAAGAAAGCCACCCACAACGCCACCAACTATAGGGCCAGTCCTTGCTCCAGTATCGCCAGGGGTCACTGTATGGTGTGTATCACAGGCATAAATATAGACAACCCTTACAATATCCTGTTTTGCCAACACATAGCTACTCTACCAACCACACTACAGCTAAACCTCAAAAACATATAGGAAAATCCCTTATTGTGCCTATGAAATTGGAATGCCTCTATAGTGTGAAGTCCCAAAAGTGTAAATTATAGAGGGTATTCTACATTCAATGCTGTACTTAACAAACACAGCATCACAGAAATCCCCAGTGTAGTCAGGATCACAAGAACAGGTAAAAGTATTTATTCCATCAACGCATTCACCATTAAGGCACTCTGTTATACCAAAACAGTTGTCAATCCTGGAACCACAAAACTTCCCAGTATAGTCCGGATCGCATTCACAGCTGTATCCATCAACAGAGTTTCGACACTGACCGTTTCCAGAGCAGTTTATTCCAACACAATGATCAATAATACTTTCACAATTGTCTCCAGTATAGTTATTGTCACATTCACATTTATATCCATCAACAGAGTTTTGACACTGACCGTTTCCAGAGCAGTTTATTCCAACACAGTGATCAATAATACTTTCACAATTCTCTCCAGTATAGTTATCATCACATTCACACATAAATGAATCTATACCATCTACACAACGACCATTTCCACTGCATGTTACTCCCACACATTCGTCAATGTTGAACTGGCAGAACTCTCCAGTAAATCCTGATAAGCCACACTCGGCACAAGTCCGAAAGTTCCGGCAATGTACTGAACAGTCTTGACCATAATAGGTAGGAGCACATCTGACAGTGAAGCTGATGTTAATCTGAGCTAATCTGTTAAGACCTGTGTAAGTTCTTTCAGGACTAGATGTACCCACTGTGTTGGCATCAATATCAAGTATAAAAACATCAATGATTTCGAAATCATTATTACTATTAGGAGTTATGTCAACATCTTCTGATTGAAGGAAGAATCGAATTCCCTATAACATTGAAAAACTAATTAAATATAGCTAGCATGAATCAATAATCTAACTTACTCTCCAAGGTGTACTTTCTTCCATTACAATTGGATTATTCCAATCTAGAAATGTATTTCCAATACTATTGATAGTGTTTGTGTTGGGTTCAGTTTCTGATTCAATCATGTCACTAAATTGACAAGGTTGGGTGGACCTCAGTGGCAGGAAACAGTATGCTACTCTAGTGTCGCAGGTATTAATTGGTCTTCTAATAGGACATCTCCGATTTCTTGGTCTAATGTTGCTCTCATCACAACACCCAGGGGTCTGGGATGTAGGTCGATAACAGTTGATGCTAGACCCACACCTCCTTCCTGCAGGATTTCTATAAGAGTGGATAGTAATCTCCACTACATAAGAGCCTCTTGCATCATAAACCTAAGATAAAAATAATAGTCAGTACTAACCCATCTAGTTTTGACTAATTGGCTATTGTAATGGGCAGAGGAGTCATAAGTTCATCCACATGCAGTTACATATACCTAGCTAGCTTGTCTAGCTTCAGAGCTAAATTTCTTTTTAATGGTACTACTCAGGCAGTTGTCTATTATAGCTATATAGCTAGCTATCAACTCACCCAAGCAAAGATGAATAGTAACAATATCAAGTATTTCCAAGTACTGTCATACAGAGACATTATTGAGTAGAGCTATAAGTTACTGCGACTAGCTGGCAGTCTCTAGCTAGGTACTTACAATATCGAGGTAGCCGGCTCAACTAAAATCGCTGGCCCTTGTTTCATAAATGACACTGTAGACACCCTTATATACAGGAAATGTGTATTGTGATTGCGTGGGAGTAAGTGTTGTGGTCAACCTTAATTGAGGTCAGTGGTAGCTATAACATTTGGTGTATCAAGTATGGCCAGCATTTTATATGGAAGAATACCTTCGAACTGTGAAAGACAAACCTTTTTTCTCATCAACTACTTCTTCAAATGCAGGGAGGGAGGTTATATTATTCATTATTGGCCATAACAATTACTTTTTATGGTATGTTACATATTTATAATAAATACTAGAACGATCTATAGCTATTATAATTCCTCCCTTCCACCAATAAATACAGGCTATGCACTCAACTTAAACTTGAGATATAGATTCAATTTCATCACCTTTGCAAAGCTAAACCAAGAGCACAAACAGAAGTAGACTAATCAGGAACCATGGAGGCTAGAGACTCCCCCCCCTCCCCCCAATATTAATATTTTTGTTAGGTGGCCTGGCCCTTCCAAAAATGAGTTGATGCTCTACTCAGAGCATAGGCAGAGGAAACATTTTTGGGGGGGGGGGGGGGGGGGGGGAGGGAGCAGGAGTTGTGAGTATTATACTTAGCCAATTCAAAATTTACCAAAAAAGATTGTCTTCTTTCATTAACTGATATAAAAATAGAGGCAATTTCTTTTAGGTCAAGTTTATGGAACTCTCAGGGAGGTCTTTCTCCTCATTATGACTTCTTTTAGACATGTACACTAACAGTAACTCAGTAAAGTAGTGTTGCCGCTAACTATTTAATCAGCAAATGCTGTGCATGTGGCACCTTTCATATGGTTTCACAGTTGAAATAGCTACTAGGCACAATTTTTAGGAGGGGGACAATGCCCCCTAATATTTGGGTGCTTCTATGTGTAAATTCTAGACATTACGTCATTACTATTACATCCAGTAATATTCAATAATATATAATAAGATTACTGTAATATTATACCATAATATACAATAAGAATACTGTAAGGAAATTTAAACATAGAAGCACCCTAATATTTACCCCCTATTCCGCAGCCTATGACTCAGCATATACTAACAGATCTGACCAGTGAGAGTTTTATTTGCCAGTAAACATGCTGCACTATGCATTACAGCTGTGTATAGTATGGCACAGCACATTATCCTGTTGTAAGATCCAAGTTCCAGGTACTGACAATAGATGGACACTAGTAATCATATAGTTCCCAAGCAAATCAATGTAAGCATCCCCATTAAGTCTATTTTCAACATTTGTCAAAAAACCTACCCACAGTAGAATGTATACACCCCCATACCATTATCCTAACACTTTTTATAACACAGTGATCATTAAACTTTTCACCAGCCATTAACATACACATGCCCATCACTTCTATGAAATGTGAACCTTGATTAATAATCAGTTTTCAAAGTCCAATATCAGTGAATCTTCACAAAATTTAACTGAACATGTCTGAGACAAGTAAGGATTCTTCCTAGGCTTAGGACAAAAAGCCCAGCCCCTCTTAGCCTCCTCTGGAATGTAGAATTAGATATTTACTTCAGTCTTGATGTTTTGAATTGATTTGATTTGCTTTTCCTAACAATCAGTCTGTCTTCATGATAAATTGTTTTTCTTTTCCCTCCAGGAATATTATATTTACATCTGCTTGTTCTTTTAAGAACTTTGCACACACCTTGTTGGCTACAACCAATTCTAGAAGCAGTATTATGATTATGTCTTTGAGTATGACCTTCTTCAGACAATTTTTTCTCTCACTTCTATGCTAACTCTGTACCTTTTTGCCATGGGGGCATAAAGGGCCAAAAAAAACAACAACAACAACAAACAAACAAACTTATAAAGCAGCAGTTTCATTCAAACAAGTTTAACATTTTCATATTACATGCACCTACAAGACATGTACATGCATTACCCATGTAAAAATTACACCATGTTACTGTACTGAGAGGTACATGTAGAAGTGTGCATGTAATCATTTTAACTACCCCCCAAAGGAAATATATGGACAGTTTGTTCCACGGTGACACAACTTAGATTTGGAGCACTTCTTTTTGACTGTCAGCTGTTCATTTTTTGAAACACTAAATTAGCCTCAGAATTGATCTCAGAGCTAGCTTCATTTTTTTCAGAGTTTTTTCTGAGAGCGGGTGCCCCTAAACACCTAATTGAGCACTATGGCACTTGCTATGGACTGCCCCCCCCCCCCCCCCCCCAATGGTCAACTAGTTCCTACTCCACTGTAATTATATAGACCTTGTTACACTATAATTAAAGTTCTGGTACACCCACATATTTTAATAAGGCCAGCAAAGTGTTTCTCATCTCACCACACTCTAGCTTCGACTACATCACCATCTGCAAAATTTATCATAGGTGTAGGAATGAGATTTTGATTGGAGGGGCACTTGTATGAAAAGGAATGGCTAAGCATGTGTGCCAGCGAAAATTTTGAGTCACCACACCCAACCACACATTTTACCAAAAATGCTTTTCCTCTACTATTTTCACCTATAGCTAAACTTCTCAGCAATGTCTAAAATGTCTAACTGATTAGTTTTATCTCTGTGTACATAGCTACATGATCATCAATTGTTTAGCCTGCTTGAATACCATGGCTAGCTTCTTCTATATCAGATGATTCTCTTTCAGGCTCTCTGGCCGAAGAGTTACACTTAGTGGATTGTGAAAACAATCCTAGAAGGCTACTCTGCTTCAGTTTTTTAGCACCAGGGAACCTTGGACCTTCAATATTAGCCATTGTACCTAGCTCTAGCTAATACTGAGCAGCTGCTACGAGTGACACAATAGGCCACAAAATTAATGTTGATACTAAATATAGGGAGTCAATAAGGATTTATGTAAACTGCCTATTCATCAGCTAACTTTAAGTAGTTGCTTGAATAGGACCTTGATTCCTTCAAACAACCTGCAAGCCATTTTTGTCAGATTGGGGGGGGGGGGGGGGGGCACTGGAATAATTTGTATTAGTGACCCAAAATATTGAGGGGGCACATGCCCCCAGTGCCCCCCCCCCCAGTTCCTACACCTATGTTTATTGTTGTGCACCCCTTACTTCTGCTCTATCATCAGTCGGAATTAAGGCAGGAATAACCCATTTATTCATGATTTTACCTTTTTTATATATCTGCTCATAACTATCCTCTTCTTTGTCCTAGAAAGTTAATTTTTTCTCAAAATGTTGCTCATTTAAAGAGCTTTCTGATGGCATATTAAGTTTTTACTTTCTAACAACCTAGTTGAAGTTAGCCTGCAAACCTTCATGTACTATTTTTGACTACTTTCAACTATTACTCAACGCCACATTGTCCTAGATGCAAAAATTTTCTGAAAGCTCTTTTCCTGCTTTTTTCCTGTGAACAGACAGAATTTGCTTATGAAACATTGGAGGGGAGTTATGAATCAGCATGTCATAACTCCCCTTCAATGTTTCGTAAGCAAATCCTGTCTTTTCATATGAAAGAGCAGGAAAAGAAATGTTTTTTTTTTTTTGCATCTAGGACAATGTGGCGTTGAGTAATAGTCGAAACTAGTAAAAAATAGACATGAAGGTTTGCAGGCTAATTTCAACTAGGCTGTGGGAAAGTAAACCATCAGAAAGCTCTTTAAATGAGCAACATTAATTTTTGAGAAAAAAAAATTAACTTTCTAGGACAAAATAGAAGATAGTTATGAGCAGATATATAAAAAAGGTTAAAATGTGAATAAAGGAGCTATTTTTGCCTTAATTTGGGCTTTGGTTTCTTTTGAGTAGTGCTTAATTACTTACCTTATTAACAGTATGAGGTATGAATTATGAATAATGTTATGAAAATGCTATCTATTAATTTGTTACTACATGTACTCTCCTAGAAGAATACAGGGCATTGTGGGGGGCTAGGCTCTAGTGGATATTGGTGAGAGTTGTCACATGCATGTTAATCAAATTTATATATACATTAATATACACATACATACATATTCATACATATTATATAGCTAATAGGTACCTGCTGGAATAAGAGAATTATTCCAGCCTAATAGGGTTTTAAACCTTGAAAAGGTCAAAAAATCAATTGTTCTAATAGTACATATGCTCAGCTACGCTACAAACTAGAGTCATTGGTCTACAGCTTTCAAGCTAGTCCTTCTGGTTCAAACAAGTTCTGCTGCTTGTGAATGAGTATTTTGACTTTTACAGAACTTTTACTCAGAGACAATCTTCTTCATTTGAAGATTATATAGAAACCTCAATTATGTTACAATGTAATAAATCACCACTCAATTTCCTGAGAATAATAGGACAATCCTTGGGAGTACTTGTCTGAATAGAATAATGGGAAGAAAAATTAGAATAATTGGGACAGCCCTAACATACACCTTAGTGTGCAACTCATTCCACTTGTCCCATTGTCTAATGGAGAGTTGAGTACTGCTCAATAGCAGTTGAAGAGGACTATATCAACAATACTACACAGGTATTAGGTGCACAAAATCTAGCTATATTACCATTCTAAAGGACTTTTTGGAACCAAATTGTCCATCAACTATGCTGCAAGGGATTACAGCTATCTATTGGCCATCTAACTTCCTGGTAGCACAACTGTGATGAATAATTTGGTTCCTGCTATTAATAATTAGAGCAGGTGTTGTAGGTGATTCTGAAGTGATGCTATGTCACTGCTATCTTCTCTATCCCCATGCATGCTTCATTAGAAGAGCAGGAACCAGAACAAGAGTTTATAAGGATGAAGGATCAGAACTAAAACTAGTAGATATTACATACTCCATCCCATCCTCCTCCCCATGGCCTGGATACTTGTTATGGCTTTCAGGTGGGTGTTTATTACACACCATGCTCAATGGTGGTAGCTCCTTGTTCTCTAACTTACAACTAGGATAACTATAATTGTGCAAACAATGTGGCGTCAGAGATAATGAAGCTGGTGATGATGCTACCATTAGATTGAGTATAACATCTGAGACATTATAGGCAGGGGTGTAGACAGGGGGGGGGGGGGGGGGGGCAGAAGATGAGATTAATATCAGGCTCTGGCTTAATATTATTTTTTGTCATATGATGTGCATCAGGGGCAGATGGGGGGGGGGGGTTGGGGGATTAAGCCCCCCACCCCAGATTTTTGAGATTAACTAGATAATAATAGCTAATAAGCTCAGGCTCTGGCTTTTATTTTTTTTGTAAACTGCATATTTTATATGATGTGCATTGTAGTGGTTTGGTAAACAGTATTTAATTATGACAGTAGTGGTTAACAGGTAAGCATGGTAACATTGCAACAGTTGCTTAGAGAACTTGAGCTTGACTCTTAGCCTAATTGCTAGTAGCTAGTACCATGTCAGTGAATCTCTAAGATAGTAGTTTAGCACTACTTTAAAGCAAGATTAATTATCCAATGAAAATAAGGCCAGCTATCAGCCTAGCCAGCAGTCAGCCTGAACTGGTGAGCTAAGTTTTTCAATCAGTGTATTCTAAAATATAGTTTTACTAGCTTGAAAGTGATGTTGAGGATCATGATGTTTCAGTACAGAATCCACTACTATCTTTAAATAAAATAGAGCCTAGCCTATTCTTGTGTACATATTAAAATAATATTACTCTAATTTGCTCTCTTACACCTCTTGGATTTTGAAAAAAAATTTTGCTTCTGCACTTCGTGCAGGAGGGGGCCGTGCAGGAGGGAGCATATCCCCCTCCCGCACCCTCCCCCTTGAGCCGAATTGCAGCTCTTTTGTCTTTACCTTATTAGCCCCCCCAGTCCTAAAAAGTTGTCTACACCCCTGTACTAGGAAGTCTCTCTAAAGTTATTAGCTGCTAGGTTTATTTCTCAACATTCAAGAAGATTGTTTGTTGTTTTTGAGACTTAAATGGTGCATGCACACTTTGCTGTTATGTATTGTTATTGCTAATAATAAAACTTAGAGTCCATGTTTCATTGCCTTTTACGGCATTATAGCAAGGCTTAAAATTTTTGCTTCTTCGGGAGGGGCACATCCCTCTCCTGCACTCTCCTCCTCACTGCAGCCTAATGGCTGTGTGGTTGTCATTTACCTACCTGGACCCCCCCCCCCCCCCCCTTTCAAAATAGCTGGATCTGCCCCTGTGCATTGTAGTGGTTTGGTAAACAGTATTTAACCATGACAGTAGTGGTTAACAGGTAAGCGTGGCAACATTGTAAAAGCTACTTAGAGAGCTTGCTTGACTATTAGCCTAATTGCTAGTATCTAGTACCATCTACCATGTCTAAGATAGTGGTTTAGCACTCCTTTAAAGCCAGGTGAATCATCCAATGAATTTAAGACCAGCTATCAGCCTGAATTAGCCAGCAGTCAGCCTGAACTGAGATAATATTTAGGTTTTTTGATCAGTATATAGTTTTACCTTGAAGATGTTTCAGTGCAGAATCCACTATGAAATAGAGCCTAGCCTATACTTGTGTACATATTAAAATATTAATTTATTTGAATATTACTCTAATATGCTCTCTTACACCTCTTGGATTTTGAAGAAAATCTTTGCTTCTGCACTTTGTGCAGGAAGGGGCATATCCCCCTCCCACACCCTCCCCCTTGAGCCGAATTGCAGCTCTTTTGTCTTTACCTTATTAATTAGCCCCCCCCCCCCCAGTCCTAAAAAGTTTTCTACGCCCCTGATAGGTTGTAATTTTGATTATATTTAATGGATGCTGCTAAGTCAAAAGGGGACATGGTTTTCAAAGATTTCATCTTGCAATAACATAGCATCACCACTTTAAATGTCACTCTGACAGTGAGCCCTCAGAAAATTATTGTAACTATTATTGTAAATAAGTCTTTGAATTAAAACGTTCTATGTTTTAGTATAAAGTTTTTAGTGACTAAACATTAGGTTCTAATTTCTTCTGTTGCCAATCCATAGACCACATTAGGCTCCATGATGAAATCCTCTTTTACATTTTCATACACAACATCAGACTCCATAACGAAATCCTCTTTCATCTTTTCATACACAACATCAGGCTCCATAATGAAATCCTCTTTCATCTTTTCATACACAACATCAGGCTCCATAATGAAATCCTCTTTCATCTTTTCATACACAACATCAGGCTCCATAATGAAATCCTCTTTTACCTTTTCATACACAACATCAGGCTCCATAATGAAATCTTCTTTTACCTTTTCATACACAACATCAGGCTTCATAATGAAATCTTCTTTTACCATTTCATACACAACATTAGGCTCCATATTATTGCCTTCTGTTTCCTCTTTAGCAATTTCTCTCTGATGATATTCATGGTCTTGTGTCTTTTCAACTGGAGAATGAATAACTATGATAGGAACACATACTAAGAGCAAAAGAAAAACATTAATAGTTGATAAATGTAATGTTCAAATAATGATTTCTGAGCAGACTCCTGGTTTTAATGAACATTTTCATTTGGTCATGTGGCTTTCCACATTGACAATGACAACAAACACATCATGAAGAGTTATATAACCACCTTCATCAAATAACTGTGAAGGAGATGAAACAATCCAGTAAAAAATAGAAGTTTTACAGGCAAATATAGCTAGTCATCACTCTAAAGGTGGTCTCATGTGTGTATTTTGCCTAAAATACCTGCTAATTTGTGCTATTACTACTTCACCCTCTATTTGATACACCCAGAAAGAAAACCACACCCACTAATAATTGTAACTTTCCAGGATTAAAAAAGTATTTTTTTTATTCTTCTTCTTCTTCTTTTCCTATGGTCTTTGAGAATTGGGAAGAGAAGCTAAAGGAATTTGGGAAGGGGGGGAACATCTAGATATTTTGGAAAGAAGATTCTCCTCCCTTCCGCTAGATAGAACCTTGTAAAGTGGTTCTTTAACTCTAGTGTATAAAAATTTTACTTGCTAATTGGCAGCTAGGATGACTGCTGATGTCATTGTTGATTCTGTTGATGTAGTTTGTTATAATATATAGAAACTCTAGATTGAGTATGTAGCTATGTTGTCTAATGCAAATTTCAATGGACATGAAGTCTGTATACAAACCAAGTATTGTGACAACTTGCGAAATCTTTTAAGTCCTTTGCTATGCCAGCAGACAGAGTTGTCCCATATAACAGCAGCTTATAGCTGTTTAGCACGATAGGTTCAGTTTAGAATTATACTCTTAATTATACAAAATAGACAAAAGTAATGCTCTACCACTGACTATGGGAAGATATAACAAAAATGAATAAAGTTTTTCTGTTTGATACTTGTGGTATATCGAGACATTCTAACTGACTTAAACTGAGCATGCTCACTACTATAATAATTACATCATTGATTTATGGCCATGTTTTTATGCTTTGTTAGAGATCTATGTTTCTGTCAGAAAAAAAGTTTGGTCTAGCTATAAGATTCACCTGTAGAGCTCTAGATCAAATTTCACCATCAATTATTTATTTAGTTATATTCACTGCTGGCAGTGACAGTGCACAAAGAAATCATAATATCCTGTCACATGATCACACAGCTGTTAGTCATGTGACATATCACATGCAGTACGGACTCTGGTGATTCAGCTAGTGATTTGGAAACTGCTGACTTAGAGCCAGAGCCTATTGGCTGAAAATACTTATTATGCATAGGCTAGGAAGCAAATTTTAGTTGGGGGGGCACTAGCTACATAATAATATTATGTAGAACACTTAAAGCACTCGTAATTATAAATTCTGTCATTCACATTGATAAAATCTTTTGCAATTTCATCATCAGTACAATCCTTATGAACATGAGTAAGCATCATTATGGTTGAGTCATGATTAGGTCTTCACAGAATTAGCTTAGAAAAAATTAAGCAAAATGGGTAGCCAGAAGAAAGAAGCAATTCTGTAAGCAAAATGAACTGCCAATTTTGTTAAAAAAGCAAAATGGCTGCCAGTGAAGATGTCTCATCAGAGATCAATCCAATTGCTTGGTGGAAGAGCCATAGCTACTATGGAGCTCCCCAAGTGGGCTAAGACTGGTAGCTATGTTACAGCTGAGAGAGTCTTTTCAATTCTACAGCACTTTACACTATGTTGTCAGGTTCATGGATTTATCCAATCTGGATTTTTGGGACAGAAAATTGTCTGTGGATGGATCAAGGCCAAAAGTAGATTTTTCTGCTTATTGCTGATTTTATACTATCCTTTATGAAATTTCATTCTAATAGTGCCCCTCTATCTCATGCACATAACACTCAATCAAGCAACCATTGGCTTTCAGTGTCAAAGTTTTGATTAGAAAATGGTGGTTTCCACAGCTTCATGCAGGAGGGAACACGCTCCCTTCCCCACATACCTCCCTGTTGCAGCGGCCTTTGGCCACACTACTCTGTGGATTTTTTTAGACAACAACACTGTTTACAGCATCTTTGAAAGACTATACCTGTCATCTTTGGAAGACTACCTGTCATCTTTGGAAGACTACCTGGAACTCTGTTATGTTGCAATATACAACCTAGATTCACTAATATTAGCTAGTGCCAGCACTATAGCTAATTGTTGAGCTATGTTTGTAGTCTATCCAGGTCAGAATCACTGTATGCTTGAAATTCTGGTAGTTCAACCTTTTCACCATTGGCAGCATTCAGAAAAATCACAGCTGTTGGTCAAAGCGTGGATCGCTTAGATTCTTTCCTTAGCACACTCACATGGAATTACCCTGGTAGCTAAATCTGTTAACTTTACAAATAGTCAAGTCATTTTGGCTTGGGGGGAGGTAATAATTACATGTAAAACCATTTTGGTATCCCCCCCAACCCCATTCCCTATGCCTTAAAGATTCTAGTGGCCATGCAGCAGGGGGACACATTAAACATTAATATAGGGGCCACCACCCAATAAAGCGCAGCCGTTCCAGCTGGCTTAGAAAATAGTGGCATTGGAACAAGCTACCGAATGGAATATACTGAATCCTATCTTAGAAAAGGGGCCAGCTAATCCTATCTTAGAGAATGGGCTAGCTAACCCCCTTTTTCAAGGCAAAATTGTCATTGTATATACTTGTTATCTACTGAATTGCTGGGGAGCATCCTGAGAATGCTGGCTGGTATTGATTAGAGGATCTGTGGTGTGTAATGTAACACTCCTGTTGCTTGTTTCCATTTGTGCCAGGATGTGTTTCTGGATCAGAATGTAAGTTAAGTTGTAAGCTGGTATTGGACTTATTAAGCTTACAGGAATTAAATTATATGTAAGTGCCAACTGTCCCTAACTTCCCCTAACTGGGAACTTTGTCCCCAGGTCCCCAAATGGGGATACTCATTTGTCATTTCATAGGTGTAGGAAGCAAATTTTGGTTGGGGAAGGGGGGGTACTAGCAGAATCTTTTGCAATTTCTTCTATACTTTAAGTCATCAGTATGATCTTTATGAGCATGAGTAAGCATCATTATGGTTGAGTCATGATTAGGCCTTCACAAAATTAGCTTAGAAAAAATTGAGCAAAATGGTTGCCAGTGAAAATGTCTCAGCAGAGATCAATCCAATTGCTTGGTGGAAGAGCCATAGCTACTATGGAGCTCGCCAAGTGGGCTAAGACTGGTATGTTACAGCTGAGAGAGTCTTTTCAATTCTATAGCGCTTTACACTGTGTTGTCAGGTTCATGGATTTATCCACAATCTGCGGTTTTTTGGGACAGAAAATTGTCTGTGGATGGATCAAGGCCAAAAGTAGAGTTCTGTGGATTTTTCTGCTTATTGCTGATTTTATAATATTAGTGCCCCTACACATAACACTCAAACAACCATTCATAATAATGGCTTTTAGTGTCAAATCATTCCCCTCCCACATCCTCCCCCCTTGCAGTGGCCTTTGGCCACACAACTCTGTGGATTTTTTTAGACAGCAACTTGGCAACACTGTTTACAGCATCTTTGGAAGACTACCTGTCTGTCATCTTTGAAAGACTACCTGGAACTCTGTTATGTTGCAATACAGCCTAGGATTCACTAATAATAGTGCCAGTACTATAGCTAATTACAGTATGCAAAAAAAAAGTAAAGTTGGTAAAAGAGAGAGCAAAATGGGTGAATTGGAAAAGCAAAGTTGGTAGATTTATCAAGCATAAAAGTAAAGCAAAATAGGTAGGAAGACCTAGTCATGGCTAGCCTGTAGGTACGTACCTGTCTTCAGTCTTCTGAGTGCAGAAAAATCTGTATACGTAAGTTGTAAGTGGTATTGTGAAGAAAACTTTAAGCAGCCATGCAATTTGTGAAAACAGTTCTTGACCCATGTGAACTTCACTAAGCATCTGACTAATTATTTTTACATTAGTAACTTTCTTTAAAGGTACATCAGTAGTTGTATTTCTGATTCTAATAAGATCTGGCAGCATGTTGAGCTGTGTTTGTAGTCTATAAATCACTATATGCTTGAAATTCTACCTTTTCATCATTGGCAGCATTCAGAAGAATCACAGCTGCAATAGGCATGCCACACTGTTGGTCAAAGCGTCAAGCATTTCAATTTATCAGTCGTTATATCAGTAAAATACTGCCACCTGAAATAATCCCATGGACAATTATAAGCATAATTTTCTCATCTGTTTATGGTATTCTTCTATACCTGGGCAATGTAAACTCCTTTGAAGCCTTTAACACCTCTTTGCAAAAATCATCCAAAAGTGGTAGGTAGCGCTATAGCCTGTAGTATCTTTTCCTTAGCTATAATGTAAGCTGATCTGATCTTGAAATTGTCCCCTGTGCCCCCTCTGTTCTTATGCCTTAGCTTATATGTACATAGTGGTTCAGACTATTTACACTAGTTAGTGTGTGTGTGATATGCAAACTTACTAGCATGTGCCTTTCCTTTTTGAGTTCTTGCTATTATAATCAGCAGAAAAACAGCTATGAGGATAATCACTATCACCACAAGAAAGCCACCCACAACGCCACCAACTATAGGGCCAGTCCTTGCTCCAGTATCGCCAGGGGTTACTGTATGGTGTGTATCACAGGCATAAATTAAGAAGATAGACAACTCTTACAATATCCTGTTTTGCCAACACATAGTTACTCTGCCAACCATCCTCAAGGAAAATCCCTATAGTATTATTGTGCCTAGGAATGCCTCTATAGTGTGGAGTCCCCAAAGTGTAAAGTATAGGGGGTATTCTACATTCAATTACTTAACAAACTCACATATCACAGTATCACAGAAATCCCCGGTGTAGTCAGGGTTACAAGAACAAGTAAAAGTATTTATTCCATCAACGCATTCACCATTAAGGCACTCTGTTATACCAAAACAGTTGTCAATCCTGGAATCACAAAATTTCCCAGTATAGTCCGGATCACATTCACAGCTGTTTCCATCAACAGAGTTTTGACACTGACCGTTTCCAGAGCAGTTTATTCCAACACAATGATCAATAATACTTTCACAATTGTCTCCAGTATAATTATCATCACATTCACAGTTATATCCATCAAAAGAGTTTCGACACTGACCGTTTCCAGAGCAGTTTATTCCAACACAGTGATCAATAATACTTTCACAATTGTCTCCAGTATAGTTATCATCACATTCACACATAAATGAATCTATACCATCTACACAGCGACCATTTCCACTGCATGTTACTCCCACACAGTCATCAATATTCTGACAGAACTCTCCAGTAAATCCTGATAAGCCACACTCGGCACAAGTCTGAAAGTTCTGGCAACGTATTGAACAGTCTTGACCATAATACATAGGACCGCATCTTACACTGAAGCTGATGTTAATCTGAGCTAATCCGTTAAGACCTGTGTAAGTTCTTTCAGGACTAGATGTACCCACTGTGTTGGCATCAATATCAAGTATAAATACATCAATGATTACAAAAACATTACTAGTAGTAATATCTAAGTCAACATCTTCTGATTGAAGGAAAAATCGAGTTCCCTGTAACATCGAATAACTAATTTATAACTAGCATGAATCAACTATCTAACTTACTCTCCAAGGTATGCTTCTTTCTAATACAATTGGATTACTCCGATTTAGAAATGCTATTGATAATGTTTGTGTCCCATTCAATTCCTGATTCAATCATGTCATTAAATTGACAAGGTTGGGTGGACCTCAGTGGCAGGAAACAGTATGCTACTCTAGTGTCACAGGTATTGAATCTAGGACATCTCTGATTTCTTGGTCTAATGAAGCTCTCATCACAACACCTAGGGGTCTGGGATGTAGGTTGATAACAGTTGGTGCTAGACCCACACCTCCTACCTGCAGGATTTCTATAAGAATGGAGAGTAATCTCCACTACATAAGAGCCTCTTGCATCATAAACCTAAGATAAAAATAATAGTCAGCACTAACCCATCTAGTTTTGACTAATTGGCTATTGTAATGGGCAGAGGAGTCATAAGTTCATCCACATGCAGTCACATAAACCTAGCTAGCTTGTCTAGCTTCAGAGCTAAATTACATTTTAATGGTGCTAGCTACTCATGCAGTAAGTCTATTCTATCAACTCACCCAAGCAAAGATGAATAGTAACAATATCAAGTATTTCCAAGTACTGTCATACAGAGACATTATTGAGTAGAGCTATAAGTTACTACGACTAGCTGTGAATGTGTGAAATTAGTGAGCAGTAAAAAGCATGAGTCCTGAATAATGAAAACATACCTTTGATGAAATTGAAAGTTCAAAAGTGGAAACTCAAAAGTGAATGAACTACATTGCCTAGCTAATTCTACACTGTCTGACATCAGTGAAATAGCTACTGGCAACCCGCCAGCCCAAGAGATATTAGCATAGGAACAGGAGCCTTACCTCCCCTTAGAAAATTAACAGGGTGATCTACAACACCGCTACAGTATAGTTATAAAGCGTGCTCAGCCCGACAATTGTCCAGCACCTGAGGTAAGCCCTTAGCTATCTAACTGGGTCTAGCAGGTAGCTAGCAATAAAACGTACCAAGGCCATAAGTAGGCAGAAGTAAAATTGAGAGACTCAGCGGGTCCTGACTCTTCACAACAGAGAACTACAGCTAACTTATTATAGTAGATTATACTTCCGCTACATCTGGTAATTACTCCACACATCCCGTAGCTATTAAAGCTAACCAATAAAGCTGCATTCATTTTCCCACAAAATTGTATCCGTTATGTAGTAAGCTAGGTGAGATCAGATTCAGATGCACTCTGGAAATAGCTAACACTACAAACACCACACCAATAATAGTAATATTATTATAACGGAATTGGAGTGTGTATTATATTATTAATGACAATAATAATAATAATAATAATAATAATAATAATAATAATAATAATAATAATAATAATAATAATAATAATAATAATAATATTATTCAATGATGACAAAAAGTGCCATTAATACTGCTGATAAGGCCATACCTATTCTTAGACCTGGAACAAAATTTCCTGCCAAGTGATAGCCATTTGACCATTTGAGTCCATGGCTAAGAGATTTTACAGGAGTACTATTTGAAATTTTAATATCCAGATTAGAAGGAGAGAACATTGCATAGTCACCCACAGCACCACTGATGTATGTACTAACTATGGAGAAATTGATTAGACCTCAATTCAGTTACTGGCCAAAATTAATGAGAAATATCCTTACCCTATGTGATTAATTACCCTATGTGATTTAATTAATTAATTTATTTATTTATTTATTTATTTACCACCCACCTGGGTCAAATTAGTTGCATACCAAGACCAGAGCAACAAAAAAAATTATTATTGTGATTTGAGTAAATGTTTCAACTTAGCCTGGCAAGGTCAGAACTGTCACCTTACCAACTTCACTGTTTCTGCAGGTCTAATGGAAACATAATATTATTATTAATCTGTTAGGGAGCAATGTGTATTAATCAGTGCATTGTTGAACTTTGTATTGGTTCTGGATATAGCACTTCTTATATAGGCTCTCTATTCTAGGGGGAAATTAGGGGTGATTCTATATGTAAATTCCTGACAGTAATCTATGTGGTATATTACAGATATATAATAATGATGAAATTTACATACCCCAAAATTAATTAAAGGGGTGGCCTCATTTCTAATACAAGTGTGTGTCTTTATTTGGAATAAAGGGGGTTCCACTGTCATTACTGGGCATAATTTTGTGTGGGATACAGCTTAAAATATTAGTAGATATAGCTAAATAATTAAAGGGTACATCATTGGGGGGGGGGGAGGGAGGGGGTAATTGTTTTTCTACTCTGAGCTGTGTAAACTTGACATTATCTTCTTACTGTAAGGAAAGCATGTTTCTACAAGCAACTCATAAGACAGATAGGAAGTGGGCATGGCTGGGTAAAAATTATCCTCAGGGCTGACTAACTAAGTCCTGACCCCCACTTCTAAGCACCTTCCTACACCCGTTCAGTTTTAGTTCATATAATGTTTTATACTTGACAGCAACCCCCTCCCCCAACCCTCTATTCACCCAATGACATACTGGCACCTGATTTATACAGGGAAGAGTTGTGCTATTGAAAAAGTTTGGATAACCTCTGGTTGTGATACATCATTAAGAAAAGGTAGGTGTAATAGAAAAAAGCTTACTATGGGGACCCCTTACCTAGTACGGAAAATTAGAATTAAGAGGCCATGCTCATTAATTTTATATTCTGGTAGGTAAATTTTGTGACTCAAAAAATTCTGTTAGCATATTTAATTAACTCACTGTATACGGCTACTGTATAGCGGGAAATTTTAATATCTTCATGGTTTTCGTGTTTAGAATAAAACCATGAATGTTTTACCCATGAACTTTTAATAATTTCATGGTTTAATTGAGACAGACTGAGCTGTAAACCAACAACAAATAAATTTGATTATTGAAAACCACGAAGATAATTATTACCCCTCGAAAATTTCCCGCTATACGGTATAGCACAAGAAAGATTTTAAGGCTATAAGTTATCAGTAGCTAATACAAAATGCTTATTTATATCAATATTATTATGAAGGTGAGTATGAATTATTTCAGTGTGATGAAAAATCATACAAAGCTGGCTACTGCATTAGTTGATTTGGTCTACATATTTCACTCCAGAGCATAGTTTCAATTCACCAGTTGCTACATACTCTGTCATAGACATGCGGAGGTAAAACTTCTAGGTCATCATAATGATTGTCACCTTCAATTTCACTGGCATAGATAGGGTTATCAAACTCTCTCTCATCAAAGCTCAGTTGCCTTGTGTTGCCTCTAGTTCTACTGTCTTGTTCCCCAACTTCCTCTGGTAGTGTAGTGTAGTCTGTTTCAGCTCCAATGTCATACACAGGATTGTCACCTGGTATAAATTCACTCTCATTCGATTCACTCCCTTCTGTGTGTGTGTGTGTGTGTGTGTGTGTGTGTGTGTGTGTGTGTGTGTGTGTGTGTGTGTGTGTGTGTGTGTGTGTGTGTGTGTGTGTGTGTGTGTGTGTGTGTGTGTGTGTGTGTGTGTGTGTGTGTGTGTGTGTGTGTGTGTGTGACATTATAAACTTTAGATTAAACATGATGGAAGACACTATTTTTAAGTCAATGCACAGACCCTTATCTAACATGAACAGCTCTATACTGTTAAAATAACATCAGTAGCTATCTAGCTAAGTAATTTATAAACTGCTACTCTTTGTAAAGACAAATTAAACATCCTGAAGGGTATTTTAGTCAGTAAAAATAGCATTGACTTCTGACCTTGTACAATCACTATGTTAACTTTGAACCTCCTACCACCTGTGTAAATCAGGTGTGCATTAAGTTCTATAGTTCTATATAGCTGTATAATATGATCATTGATGTAAATGTGGCCCTGGAAGTGCCCACTAATTAGAGCATGTAGATTTACACCAGTAATTATGAAATTGAATTAGGTTGTCAACATTTAATTTTAGGTACAGTGTAAAAACAGATTAATACCTTATACTATGTCCAGATTAATACCTTATACTATGTCCAGATTAATACCTTATACTATAAGGATAGACAGGTTATTATTGTGAAAGCTGAGGAATAGTACCAAACTCCACCTCCCCCTCCTCTCCCCCTCCCTCCCCCCTTCAGATCTGCCACCATGCAGATACTTGCTAGTGTTCTACTAGTGGCAGAGGCTGATCCAGGGGGGATGAATAGGACGTGACATGTCACCACCCCCTCTTAATTTTAATAATAATATTAATAATTTTCATCATGGGGAAAAATAATTAGACATTGGTATTAGCAATAATTAGTCATTTTTCTAGAAGTAGTTTACAAACTTCTTGAATGTCTATAGAGTACTGGAAACCACACCATGGATTTCTGGAAGTAAGTAGGCATGGCAACCACAAAAATTAAAAGTCACCCCTTTTAAGAATTTTCTGAATCAGCCACTGAGAGGGTAGAGAACTCAAGTGGATGAAATTACTCAGTCTACATGATTCCTTTGGCTAAGGATTTGATGGTCCAGAAAAGTACAGACAATGTAGCCTGCTAGTATGTACAAAGTTTGGCTTCTTAAACCTCTTATCACATTTTTAATAGACAGACAGATAGACAGAATGACCAACCAGATTACAGTGTTAATGATTGATTTCGGCAGCAAAAGTACATTTATTATTACTGTGACTAGGAAGTTAATCCACTATAGTATCTACTCTAGCGATCAATTATCTCCCAAGCTGCTACAGGATAAACATACCTACACCTGTGGGAGCCAGGTTAAGTGCTTTAATTAACTAGAGTCAGTGGTCACTTAACTCCTAACTGCTATGGGGTAAGCATACTTTAGTAGTATGTGGAGCCTACAAGAAGAATGTTTAACAAACTACCACTTAGAAATGAACAAAAACTGCTAATGAACTTCTCCTGCTAGTATTTCTCGTGAGAATTTCCTATACTTACAACACATTGACCTGTCTCCATACCAAAGGTTTAAATAAATCTCTGACAGAAATGGGCCATCTAACAGTGAGAAATCACACAACTAAATCTTTTGGCTGGAAGTATTCATGTGTGTAGTCTGTGTGAATGCTTTTGCTAGGTATTAGGAGTGATTTGGGTATTACGTGTGATGCATTACTACTAGGCTTGAGGGAAATTCACTGACATAAAAATGGAATAAGTATCTCTAAACACTGAGAGGAGTTTAAGCATAATGGGTAGAGCCAGCAATTAAGCTAAATTAAGCACTGTCAGTACTATAAAGTGATTATAGTTACTATACTAAACTTGTAGTAAAGATCACATGATTCACATGGATTTGTTACTTTTGTGCAATTGCTTATTTTGATTATTTGAACATAATTTTTGGAATAATAGACACAATTTTGGGGCAATGCTCAAAATAAGTAAAATTTGGAGCAAGTATAATAATGATCCTGTGGTCGTGTATCATAATATGATGGTCACAGAATGATACTTAGCTTATACCACACCCATGATGGTGTCATGTAGAAGCCACAGGTGTGCAAGAGGTGATTAATAGCTGTGGCTAACCAGGCAGAGGGTTATCATCACTCCCAAGATATTGGGTAAGCAAATGGCTTCTAATCAAAAACAAGCCATGCAGCTGATAGGTTTCACCTACCACTAAGTAATATTGCAAGATCAAAACCAACATGTGAGTAGCCACCACCACTCAGAAATTCATGATTAGTCTATTTTTCACCTCACAGTGGATTGGGTACATTACAGTATAACAGTATTACTTGTTTAACCTTAACATGGTACAGGCTTAGTAACTTGCAAGGATAAAAATGGTAAATTATTTTCATGAAGCCAATTATGAGTTCACACTATGATTTCATAAAACTAACAGCACTTGTATGTCTGAGGTATTCTGATCACACTCAAATACCAATCAAAGATATGGACATTGTGGTCAGTGATATAATGAAGTTCATGATCAAGTAACAGCACTTCCTCCTGGAATTGAGTCACTTCCAGGCTGTTATGAATGACTTAACAAAGGGTGACTATCTGTGATAAGTTACAATGGATTGACAGAATTAGGCTTATTGGTGAGTATGAAATAAAAAGCTCATTATTGCAGCAGTGTGTACTATTAAAGTACTACAGATAAGAAAGGGATGTAGCCTCCTCTGCATGCATGCAATGCAGCAATCACTATCTCTATACGTACCAAGCATCTATAATAGTAGGTTATGCCCAAAAAGTGGACAAGGTCCACATGCTTATGGGTGCATAGTGGTTCAGAATGTAGTGCATGTGTGTGTGATAAAAACTAACACTGCAAACTTACTAGCATGTGCCTTTCCTTTTTGAGTTCTTGCTATTATAATTAGCAGAAAAACAGCTATGAGGATAATCACTATCACCACAAGAAATCCACCTACGACACCACCAACTATAGGGTCAGTCCTTGCTCCAGGATCACTAGGGGTCACTGCATGGTGTGTATCACAGGCATAATTTAAATTTAGTGAAAACACAGACAACCTTTTGTTTTGCAAAAATGTTCTCTAATAGCTATTTTATCTAAACTTCAGTATTACTGTGCCTATGAAATTGGAATGCCTCTATAGTGTGAAGTCCCAAAAGTGTAAAGTATAGAGGGTATTCTACATTCAATGTAGCTACTTAACAAACTCACATATCACAGTATCACAGAAATCCCCAGTGTAGTCAGGGTCACAAGAACAGGTAAAAGTATTTATCCCATCAACGCATTCACCATTAAGGCACTCTGTTCTACCCAAACAGTTATCAATCCTGAAATCACAAAATTTCCCAGTATAATCTGGATCACATTCACAGTTGTATCCATCGACAGAGTTTCGACACTGACCGTTTCCAGAGCAGTTTATTCCAACACAGTGATCAATAATACTTTCACAATTGTCTCCAGTATAGTTATCGTCACATTCACAGTTATATCCATCAACAGAGTTTCGACACTGACCGTTTCCAGAGCAGTTTATTCCAACACAGTGATCAATAATACTTTCACAATTGTCTCCAGTATAGTTATCATCACATTCACACATAAATGAATCTATACCATCTACACAACGACCATTTCCACTGCATGTTACTCCCACACAGTCGTCAATGTTGAACTGGCAGAACTCTCCAGTAAATCCTGATAAGCCACACTGAGCACAAGTCTGAAAGTTCCGGCAACGTACTGAACAGACTTGGCCATAGTACGTAGGACCACATCTTACACTGAAGCTGATGTTAATCTGAGCTAATCTGTTAAGACCTGTGTAAGTTCTTTCAGGACTAGATGTACCCACTGTGTTGGCATCAATATCAAGTATAAAAACATCAATGATATCGAATCCATTATTAAAGTCAAAATCTTCTGATTGAAGGAAAAATTGAATTCCCTATTACATCAAAAACTGATAATTTATAGCTAGCATGAATCAATAATTTAACTTACTCTCCAAGGTGGTCTTCCTCCAAATACAATTGGATTATCCAGATTTATAAATCTATTTCCAATGCTATTGATAGTGTTTGTGTTTTGTACATATTCTGATTTAGTCATGTCACTCAATCGACAAGGTTGGGTGGACCTCAGTGGCAAGAAACAGTATGCTACTCTAGTGTCACAGGTATTTGATTCAGGACAACTCTGATTTCTCGGTCTAATGAAGTTCTCTTCACAACATTTAGAGGTCTGGGATGTAGATTGATAACAGTTTGTGTTAGACTCACAACTCCTTCCTTCAGGATTATCATATGAGTGGATAGTGATCTCCACTACATAAAAACCTTTTGCATCATAAACCTAAGATAAAAATTGTAATTTAATAGTCAGCACTAACCCATCTGGTTTCCAGACTAATTGGCTATTGTAATGGGCAGAGGACTCATTCACAAGTTCATCTAGCAGTCACATAAACCTAGCTAGTTTGTCTAGCTTCAGAGCTAAATATTTTTTTAACGGTGCTACTCATGCAGTATCAACTCACCCAAGCAAAGATGAATAGTAACAATACCAAGTATTTCCAAGTACTGTCATATTGAGACATTATTGAGCAGAGCTATAATTTTACTGCGTCTAGTTGGCAGTATCTAGCTATTATTGTATTTTAAGTAGCCAGCTCAACTGATAACGCTGGCCCTAGATTCATAAAAGACACTGTAGACACTCTCACAGGAAGTGATTGCGTGGGAGTAAGTAGGTTGTGGCCAAGCATAAAAGACAAAGTTGATTTCTAGTTTCTCATCAACTACTTCAAATGTAGGGAGGGCGGCATTATTGGCCATAATGCTTTTTTATGTTAAATGCTAGAAGGCTCAGTCTATAATCACTTAGATCTTGTTACACTATAATTAGAGTTCTGGTACACCCACATATTTTAATAAGGCCAGCAAAGTGTCTCTCATAACCTCACTCTAGCTTCTACATCCACCATCTATTATTGACTTCTGCCCTATCATCAGTCCTGGGAATTAATTAGGGTTTGTTTTCCATTCTTTTGAGTAGTGCTTAATTACTTACCTTATTAACAGTATGAGGTCTGAATTAAACTAAATGTTATGAAGATGCTATCTATTAATTTGTTAGCTACATGTACCTTACTAGAAGAATACAGGGCATTGAGGGGGCTCTAGTGTATAGTTGTCACATGTTAATCAAACTTACAAAGATGTTATGTATAATTATATATACACACACATACATATATCAGGGGTATAGACAAGAGAGGGGGGCCTTGGGGGGGACCAGATTTTTCACTAGATAATAGATAATAACAATATCAGGCTCTGGCTTATTTATTTATTTATTTATTTATTTATTTATTTATTTATTTATTTATTTATTTATTTATTTATTTATTTATTTATTTCTGCATATGATGTGCATTGTAGTGGTTTGGTAAACACATGACAGTAGTAGTTAACAGGTAAGCATGGTAACATTGTAACAGCTGCTTAGAGAACTTGCTTGACTCTTAGCCTAATTGCTAGTGTAGTTAGTACCATGTCTGTCAATCTCCAAGATAGTGGTTTAGCACTCCTTTAAAGCCAGGTGAATCATGCAATGAATTTAAAGTCAGCTATCAGCCTGAATTAGCTAGCAGTCGGCCTGAACTGGTGAGCTAATAATATTTAGGTTTTTTGATCAGTGTATTCTAAAGTTTTAGTAGCTTGAAAGCGATGTTGAAGATGTTTCAGTACAGAATCCACTATCTTCAAATGAAATAGAGCCTATCCTTATGTAGTACATATTACTCTAATTTGCTCTCTTACACCTCTTGGATTTTGAAGAAATTTTTTGTGGGAGGGGGCATATCTCTT
>OZ024669.1:1477500-1510000 GCA_964016965.1 Diacarnus erythraeanus | reverse complement strand
AATAGAGAGGTTCCACTGTATACAGAGGTGTCCACATTCCATGGGGTTGGAATAGAGAGGTTCCACTGTATACAGAGGTGTCCACATTCCATGGGGTTGGAATAGAGAGGTTCCACTGTATACAGAAGTGTCCTCATGTCAGGGAGTTGGAATAGAGAGGTTCTGCTGTATAGAGAGGTGTCCTCATTTCAGGGGGTTGGAATAGAGAGGTTCCACTGTATAGAGAGATGTCCTTATTTCAGGGGGTTCTGAAGTTCTACTGTATTACCTGAGCCTTACTCCCTTCTTTAATGATTTAAGATGCAGGAAAACATGAAGAAAAGGAGAAAAGGTCCTTACAGTCAACGAGAGGAGTTTAGCAGTGACCGAGACTATGGAATCTATATTAAATCCCTCTTGAAGCCAGGGATGAAGGTTCGAGCTCGCTGTTCATATGAAACAGTCTCTAAAGGAGATTATGGAGTCTATAAACAAACAAATGAGGGGAGTCCGCCTGCTCAGTTTGAGTGGGAGGGTCTAGGTGGAGATACATACTGGGTATTCTGGCACATGGTTGAAATCCTACCTCCATCTGGCGAAGATGATGATGAGGATGAAGGTAAGTGTCAGTAGTGTCATGAACCATCAAGCTTTTTTTTCAGTGGGGGGTGGAAGGAAAGTGAAGGAGGGGGGGGGGAGTAGGGAGTTGGGGGTTGAGGGGGGGAAGTGGGGGGTTGGGGGAAAATGGGGGGAAAGGACAGAGTATTGTAAGCATATAATCTTGATTGCCAGGCATGCAGTGAAAGTCCTATATTCCAACCCCCTGAATAGGACACCTTTCAACCAACCCCCTGAAATGTGTACACCTCTGTATAAAGGACACTTTAGTATAAAGCTTGTATGCTAAACTTTTTAATGAAACTTTACCTTCCTATCTATGCCTCTGTTGATTTTGTTTCCAGATGCTGCCTTCCAGACCCCCTCTGTCCGACCGTACGTGATCCGCTCCTTGGCTCTCCCAGGTCTCATGGGAAAGAAGAGTGAGGACCAGACAGTGGTCCAAAGGCCATTTTGGTGGGAGATCCTGTCCCTCATGAAGTCCTTACCAGTTGACTTCACTCCTGATGTCATCAAATTAATTGGAAATAGTGATGTAAAGGTGCGTTAATTGGAAATAGGAATGCAATAATAATGTATTGATATGGTGTGTTGATTTCTGGTTAATAATGGAGACATTAAGGTGTATTAATTAGAGACAGACATTAAGGTGTATTAGAAATAAAGGTCTATTTAATAGAGAAGAGACAAAGTTGAGTCAATTAGAAATACAATGGTGTATTAATTAGAAGTAGGACAAAATTGGAATTCAAAAATGTGTTAATAGATAACTGAAAGGTGTATGTGATAAAGGTACATAGTGGTATGTATATCTTATACATAGAGATGTTTATGAAACAATAAACAATATTATCTATTGAATAATGGCTGTAGACTTTCAAGGACCTCATAAACTTCAGTCCCAAGTTTTTTCAAGTTGCCAGAGTCTTGGAACACTTGGAGTTAAAATACCCCCACATCACTCAAGTGCCTCTGACGATAAAGAACATTAGCAAGTTCCATGATGTGTACACTGACCATACGGCTGAGATCGTTGCAGCCAAGGACGACAGTGAAGAAAGAGACATTAACGAGGGTAAATTTAGGAGGGAGCAGCCCTTCGACGATCCCCATGTGATAGAGAAACCAATCCCTTCACCCATTGACAAGGTCGCTGTACCAGATGATCACAACTCAGAGCCTTTTCGAGTGCTGACAGAGCTCATGAGAAAACGGAAGGAGGATAAGCTGGAGCCAACCTTCCACATGCGTTCTTTGGGCCACCTTCAAGATGGTTCCCTTCAGCAGCTGAAAGAGGCCAGGGACTATATCGAGAAGTACAATGTAGATTTTCCAACGAAGGTTCGGGTAGCTGTTTCTTCTCTGCAAACCCTGACAGCTGCCTATGAGCTCATTTTGGATGAGAATGACCAGCAGGAGTGCTGCATCAGTGGTCACTTTAGTCTCATTTTGAAATTAATGAATGTTGAGCCCAAATCATGCAATCTGCAAGTGGCAGGTCTGGATGCTTTCTTCCATTTGATGGGAGGTTTTGCGATGGACGATTCCCTTCCTGTTCCTTCGACCGAGAACAGAGGGCAAAAATTTGTTACTGATATGACCAAGAAGGTAGTGGCCACCACACTTGCTAGCCTCTTCACAGCGCCGGAACATGGTAATATAAAGACGCTATTTGATGGAATGAGAAGTATCATAAGCTTCTACAATGTAAGCATGGAAGCAAGCACAAAAAGGTACTTTGTAACCCCTCTCCCTGAACAAGAACACCTCTGTATTAAGGACACTTGTAAATATCCCCAAATCATAAGTCGTATACTAAAATTAACAGAACTTCACTCCCTGAAATGAGGCCATTTTTCTAAATCATGACGCGTATATACCAAGGTGTCCTGAATAGAGAGGTTCCACTGTATCATATTATTAGGAAAATGTCCCCTCCCCTTCTCCCGAATGCTGTGTTTTAGGAGTTGCAGCATTGCTATTCGGAATGGGCTCTGGATCATCGTCTTTCTGATGAAGGTTGAAGAGATTAAGGAGAAGATGTGTGATTGGAAGGTCCCAGAACTCATAGACTTGATCACCGATGACTTCCCCAGGTTCCCGACAAAGAGAGATCTTGTAGATTGTATTGCTAGCACCCTCCCTGGATATATCCCTCCTGCCAGCATCAATCAAGAGCCGATTACACGTTAGTGTTAGTTAGTGAGTGAGGAAGAGTGTGTGTACTGTGGTACAGTATGTGTTTTAAAGATGGATTAGATAGACCAAAGGATGAATGGACAGGTAGACTGACTGACTGACTGACAGACAGAGGGACAGGCAGACTGACTGACTGACAAACTGACTGAATGACAGAGGGACAGGCAGACAGGGAGTGGTATTTTGATTCTAACAGTATAAAAATGAATTTTCATTCCTTCTACCCTCTTCCCCCCTCTTCCTCCTCCTCATCTATTTCTTTTCCTCCTCCTCCTCCCCCTCTCCTCCTCCCCTCTCCTCCTCCCCTCTCCTCCTCCCCCTTCCCCTCCTCCCCCTTCTGTCTTCATCAGCTGAGCTCATCAGGAATCTTAATCATGAGGTAATAGCAGTTGTGAAGGCCCTACGTCGATTGGACGAGATTGGCTCAAAAAACCCTCTACCACGCCTCATGCGGCTCATGGACAGAGACCTCACATCGACCAGTTCCTTCTATACTCCCAGAAAGATCTTCTCAGACATATTTCTCCTGCATCAAGGAGTGTACTATCTCTGCTGTGCAATGGAAGAAAACCGGACCACCAACTTCACAGAGAATGCATTAGTGTGAGTCAGTGTACAATAAAGGAGAAGCCTTCTCCTCTCCAGTGTTCATTATTCTTCCCAGGATAATAGTGCATGCTGTATATGTCACACAAGAAAGAATCATTCTTTGTGGTTAGAGCTAGCATTGCTGTACCACTCTGGGAAAGACCCTGACTTGCTCAAATCATTTTAATTAGAACAAGCTTAGAAATGTGTTCTTTCCATGTCCCTAGGGCATTCCTATATTACTAACTACATCAGTACAACTGCTCTTTAATTAGAGTTCCACACGATGTTCTTTCCGTGTCCCTTGGACATTCCTATTGCTACATCAGTACAACTGCTCTTTAATTAGAATCTCACAGTGTTCTTTTCCTCATGATAACTCCCTAAAATAGTGGTCGACTCTATAGTCACATGACTAGTCATGTGATTGGTTTATATATTATAGGACACTCGGGTCCATCATTCGTATGGGGGAGGAGGAAGCTGCCCAAGTGGTACTCCAGGGTGGTCTTCGTGCACTGGTTCAATGTATGAATGCTAATCGTGGTGTTAAAAAGGTGAGCCACAAACCTTGTGGAGTATCTACATCTCTATATTTCAGATACATTGTACATGGTGGGTGTACTTATAGGGGTGGCTTCATTTGAGGTTCCACTTATGCAGGCAACCTCTGTGTAACAGCCAACTGGTTGTATTCCAAGGGTGACCACTATATACAGGTTCCACTGTATAAGCAGACCACCTCTGTATATAACAGCCAACTGGTTATGTCCCAAGGGTGACCACTATATACAGGTTCCACTGTATAAGCAGACCACCTCTGTATAACAGTCAACTGGTTGTGTCTCAAGGGTGACCACTATATACAGGTTCCACTGTATAAACAGACTACCTCTGCATAACAGCCAACTGGTTGTGTCCCAAGGGTGACCACTATATACAGGTTCCACTGTATAAGCAGACCACCTCTGTATAACAGTCAACTGGTTGTGTCCCAAGGGTGATCACTATATACAGGTTCCACTGTATAAGCAGACCACCTCTGTATAACAGCCAATTGGTTGTGTCTCAAGGGTGACCACTATATACAGGTTCCACTGTATAAACAGACTACCTCTACATAACAGCCAACTGGTTGTGTCCCAAGGGTGACCACTATATACAGGTTCCACTGTGTAAGCAGACCACCTCTGTATAACAGCCAATGTATCCAAGAGTGACTAAGTTCCACTGGCCACCTCATATATAGCTCTGTCATGTGATGATGATGATATATCCAGGTTCAGGAATTATCACTTGAAATGCTGACAATGCTTGCTAAGGATCCTGATAACTTGGTAGTCATGTCTGCCGAGAATGTCATAACTTCTCTCAAATCTGTCAAAGACCTCTACTTGGCTTATCCAAGTGTAAGTTCATTTCCTTGATGAGGAGTTCATTATACCCTACTCATGTTACTATAGCAACTGGATGGAGCATTTGGGGTGTTGATAGACTATAGTTTTCTGCTTTAATTCAGGTTTAGGGTTTTAGATAAACTGTTTTGGGTGAGTGTTGTAGCATGTATAAGGTCTTTTTTTTCTTTCCTGGACTCTCCCTAACTCCTCCCCTAATCCCTCCCCTAACTCCCCCTAACTCCTCCTCTAATCCCTCCCTTAACTCCTCCCCCAATTTTTCTCCATTCTCATTCCTCTATATGCTATATATACATATATATATATCCTTCACTAAATCTCCCCCTTCAACCTGTTTTTGACCCCCTCAACTCATTTCAACCCCCCACTATATTCTATCTTCTTCCCCTCAGATGGTTGAGACAGCACAGGTTCTAACAGACCTTTGTGAATGTGAGGAAACGGCACGTAATTATCTTTACCAGAGAATCATCAGTATCATATTCTGTGGGGCTCTCCAGATGATGCTCAATTCCATTGAGGATTCACGCAGGGAGAGGGAAATCATAAACGTCCCTAAGTTCTCAGCCATCATGAAGTACCTCTCTTCAGGAACAGGTGAGCATCCTCCCCTCAATTACACTCAACAGTGAAATAAATGGCCAGGAAGGAATAGTGAAACTATAGCTATGGGCTAGGGCTATGGACTAGGGTTAGTGTTATGGGGCTTAGGGCTAAGGATATGGGCTAAGAATATGGTTTAGGGCTATGGACTAGGGCTAGATTTAGGGCTAAGGATATGGGCTAAGAATATGGTTTAGAGCTATGGACTAGGGCTAGAGTTATGGGGCTTAGGGCTAAGGATGTGGGCTAAGAATATGGTTTAGGGCTATGGACTAGGGCTAGAGCTATGGGTTTAGGGCTAAGGATATTATGGGCTTAGGCTGTGGGCTTAAGGATATGGGCTAAAGCGGACTTGATATGGACTAAGAATATGGGTTATGGTTATGGGCTAGGCTCTAAATAAAACACTAATGTTCATTGTAAATGGTCAAAAGAATAATTTTATTGAAACTATAAGGCTAAGAGCTGAAGCATTGACTATTAATAATAATGACTACCACTTCAATTCATATTCACATGGTGAAGAGCTAAAGCATTGACTATTAATAATAATGACTACCACTTCAATTCATATTCACATGGTGAAGAGCTAAAGCATTGACTATTAATAATAATGACTACCACTTCAATTCATATTCACATGGTGAAGAAAATACAGGCAACAGCATAGAGAATTACCATGTGATCCCTTAAAGTTTTTCTCTTCTTCTTTTTTCTTCCTTTTTGCTTGTTTATTTGTTTATCTGTTTGTTTATGATTGGCCCTAGGGGGTACTCTGAGTATGGGGGAGAAGGACCAGTGGGTGGAGAGGGTGGAAGTCAGCAGTAATCATAATGGAAGGAACAGGGTGATTGATGGAGATCCTACCACTTACTGGGAGAGCTCAGGGCGTTCTGGTTTACACTGGATTCAGATGTTCATGAAGAAAGGGGTCATTGTCAGGTGAGTATTGGTAAAGGTGAGGAAATGGAGAGTGGGAGCAGGTCTATGGAGGGGGTTGAGGCTGTGTGGAGGGGTGGAAAGCTATGTGGAATGGGTGGAAGGTTGTATGGAGTGGGTGGGAGGCTGTATGGTGTGGGTTAGAGGTGATGTGGAGTTTGTGGGAGGCTGTGTGGAGTGGGTGGGAGGCTGTGAGAGGATATTATAGTGTGTAGACTACTAACAAAATTCCCTAGCCCTAGCCCTAGTCCTAGAAAATTGATTATAACATAGATCTTATAGACTACGTACCCGGGATTGGAAACGTAATTAAAACTCCCCGAGCACTCCTCATTGCGCTGGCATTGCACCTGCGTGCATAATATGCAAGTGCTAGAGAAAAAAAGGGCGCATTTTTTTGTCAGCTGCATGTTTTGGTCTTTCAACATGACTACTACATGCACTTCAGTTGCAAAGCACTTTATTTTGCAGGAACAATACAGTCTAGATAACAGCTATGGTATAACACTGTTAATCTTACCTCAGAACATCAAAGGAAAAAGTTCATTTTCTGCATGCTTGTAGTAACCATAATAAGGAGTGTATAAAACTGAAATGAACTGTTACTATGGGCGCACGTGACCGCGTTTCCAATCCCGGGTACGTAGTCTATATTATAATTAAATTAAATTTTAATTTTTAGGAAAATGTATGTTGAAGTGAAAAATTCTGATTTAACCTTTATGCCCCAGAGGATCTCCATCCAAGCTGGTTCATCCATAAAGTCTGTTCAAGATATTGGCACAGTGAGACATCACAATCTAGACAGTGCAGGGTCAATGTCCCAATGTGTCCTTTATAGAGAGGTTCCACTGTATAAAGGACAGTTCCCAAGGTCCCAATGTTTCCTTTATAGAGAGGTTCCACTATATGAAGGACAGTTTCCAAGGTCCCATTGTGTTCTTTATAGAAAGATTCTGACAGTTTCCAAGGTCCCAATGTTTCCTTTATAGAGAGGTTCCACTATATGAAGGACAGTTTCCAAGGTCCCAATGTGTTCTTTATAGAAAGATTCTGACATTTTCCAAGGTCCCAATGTGTCCTTTATAGAGAGGTTCCACTGTATGAAGGACAGTTTCCAAGGTCCCAATGTGTCCAGGTTCCACTGTATTATTCTTGGAAATGTTATCAATTTAATGTCACATGACTTATATGTATTTCCGACAGGTTTATATCCCATCAACTTTTAGTGGACACTTTGAAATTCTGAGTAACCTGAAGAAATACTATAGTGTGATAATTTTGCGTATTGTTCGGTGCCACCAGGGTGGGATAGACACCCGAATACACTCCATCACTTGCCAGGCTGCTCAATCCTCTCTCTGGCCAATCTTCGGTGACCTCTTTCAGGCCAGGAGTAAGCTCTTCTATCGGATTCAAGTCCAGACCTGGCTCCATAATCCTGACCTGGGTCCATTGGAGCTCTTTGACATGTGAGACTATACATATAGAGTATAAAATCTGGTTGATGAAAGGATGCTCTCTGGCGAGAGTAGAGTTTTCAGATCACGTTAAAGCATTTAAACCCCACCCCCACCCCACCCACCCTATCCCTATATCAAATGGAATGTCCCTTGATGAAATAGTGGCTTCTTATGCGATACTTTGGGGAGAACACAAATTTAGCACATACTGCTTTATTGGTCTCTTGGAGTGGAGATGGAGAATGATATGTCAGCACAGGGCAGGAATGATAACATAGCTGTTGCTAGTAAAGTGGGTGTGGACACAGCCAATAGAATCTACAAGATATTGCAGCATTTTTCATCAAAAGCTGCAAGGGATCTTACTTATTCCCTTCTTCCTCAAAAAACTAGGCACAGATTAGATTCTGAGGCACCATATACCAATAATTCTGTTTGGACTTTCTTCCACTGTGCCCATTATTCATTCAAACCTTGTTTCTCCTTCAAAGGTTGATTGCTGTGGTGCTGCACGAGCAGAGGTTTGCGGACTATTTCTTAGTGACTGCCCCAGCAAGACGGTGTATTGGACAGGCCTGTAGGAGTGCCATCATTACTCCACTCATTAACTCACTGACTGAGGAATGTGAGTCACACTTATCTGTAGGACATAAGATCATGTCACAATATGTTACATCTTGTTACATCTTGTCATGTCAAGGGAGCTCTTACACCCTCCACAAGCTAATTACTGTTTTCTAAGGGTTAATAACCTGTTTTCTAAGGGTTAATAACTCTGGGATTGCTTAGAGTAGTAACATATGACAAACACTGGTCTATAAAGTATCTATTATTATTATGTTGTAAGAGGTTACACTTTCAAGTTAAACAGCTGTCCATTTTGGTTATGGAAACTGATTGCATGCAACTCCAGTTAGGTAAGATCATTCCAATATTTGGTGGTCTGGGAATGAGCATGTAGTCCATGTGTCCAAGCATGAAGAAATAGAAATTAATAATAATAATAATAATAATAATAATAATAATAATAATAATAATAATAATAATAATAATAATAATTAATAATAGTAATAATAATAATAATAATAATAATAATAATAATAATAATAATAATAATAATAATAATAATAGTAATAGTAATAGTAATAATAATAATAATAGTAATAATAATAATAATAGTAATAATAGTAATAATAATAATAATAATAATAATAATAATAATAATAATAATAATAATAATAATGATAAAAGAGCACAGAATGAGTCATGTATGGCCAGCGGTCACTGAGATAGACAGTAGTTTACAACATTGGTACACTGTAGTTTAACTAAAATGGTGACTTTTCCTTGCAGCTGGTGGCCCTAACCTTGGTGCTCTGATCCACAAGTACATTAACGAGATGCAGCCTCCTTCTTCTCAATGGAGTACCTTCCTCGTCTCTGGTGACTCCACCCCAGGCCACACCCCCTTCTACGAGGCCTTACTTCTCCATGGAAAGAAGCTCACTCCCAAGTATAGAGAAGCTCAAGACTGTTTAGTGCTGGTATGTGATTGGTTCAAATGGGAAACTTGCTGAGTTTCATATCTTATCTTTGTGTGAAAAATTAAATTAAATTAAATTAAATTAAATTAAATTAAATTAAATTAAATTAAAATTGTGATTATGCACACTTAAAATTCAGTAGTTTCCTTCATTCAAAAACCTTACTGACAACATCACATCAGTGTGATCACCACCATGCCCATATAAATTTAGTGGGCTATTACATATTAATTTAATGGGCTATAATATACATATAAATTTAGTGGGCTATTAAATTTTGTGATAAAGGTGCCAGGTACAGTCATACTATGTATGTTTTTTGAGAAAGAGCTTATGTCTCCAATTTTGTTTGTATGATTGTTTGCTTTGTGTGTTGTGTGTCTATATATGCAGATGTCTCGCATTCGTCGAATGTGTCGGCTTCTTGTTGACTGTGATGAAAACACTACCTCCCGAAAGTCCATGGAAGAACCAGACAATTCCACCAAAGAAGAAGATAGTGAGAAGGAATCAAGACCTTCTGAAGATCCTCCTGGGACAGGGACTATTGCTGTGGCAAAATTCTGGAAAGAGATAGTTCGGTCTGAAGTCAGTCAGGTGAGAATTCGTTCAGTTTGAAGTCAGCTGAGTGAGAATTGGTTCTGTCTGAACTGAGTTGAGTGAGAATTGATTCTGTCTGAAGTCAGTTGAATGAGAATAGGTTCTGTCTGAAGTGAGTTGAGTGAGAATTGGTTCTGTGTGAAGTGAGTTGAGTGAGAATTGGTTCTGTCTGAAGTGACTTGAGTGAGAATTGGTTCTGTCTGAAGTGACTTGAGTGAGAATTGGTTCTGTCTGAAGTGAGTTGAGTGAGAATTGGTTCTGTCTGAAGTCAGTAGAGTGAGAATTTTGTAGCACTTCCAACTTAATCATCACAATTTGTTCCTGTCTTGAGAAGATTTTGGTGAATATTGCATACACTCACAGGTATTGTGGCAGTTTGACAGTGGTCCTCCACATTTGCTTTGTGCCAAAGTTTTGGGTATATACGATAAACTCAAACAAGCCATGCTGGAGCTATTTGGAGGCCACTCCCAGTTTGCCGTGGCTCTGAAGGAAGGTTTCACGAAGGCATTTCAAGGTTTGGATGAAGTTCAAGGTGTCAGAGTAAGTGAAAGGAGACTCATAACACAAGAAACTTGTTTTGAGCAGTTCATTGCTCCATAGACAACATACTATAATTCTGGAAATCTTTGTTGTTAATAATTTTCGTGGTGTCTCTCTACCCACAAAAATTTTTCACACAAAAATTAATTACGGATTGCTTTTTGTGGGGTTCACAAAATTTTTTTAAGACACAACCAACTACTGTAGTGGTTCCTAATCTTGTACCCAAACTCCTCCCCAGACTCCTCTTCTCTACACACGTAAAGGAGAGGATTTGGAATTTGAAGTCAAAAGGCTTGGCTACTAGCCAGCTCCTCAGTTAGCCAATCAGATAGCTTGAAAATATCACATGATCTAAAAACTTTAACTTAAGTCAGGCCATGTGATTGGTCAGCTCCAGATTATCAGAACACATGCTACTTTGAAGCTATCTGATTGGCCAGCTCCAGACACCGAGGAGCTTTGAGTGCCAAGTTTTTTTAGCTAAAAAAACCCCAACCCTCTTCTTTCTATATGTGAGGGGATCTTGAACCGTTGGCATCCAAAATTTATTATCTAGATCTGTGAAAAGTTCTCACTGTGTGTTCACTCGTTGATGGACCCATTCAGCAAAGACAGCGTCCAGTTTCAAGCATTAGGAGAGCATCAGAGAGAGAGTCTCATCATGCAACTAGCAGAACCTCTTCAGTTTATCCACAGCCTGGACTTGGCTCAGGTCTTGGAGTACTATTACAGGTACTCCTCTATCGTATAGAAAAGTTTGTAGAGATGTCTGGGAATAAGGTCATTGTACCAGGTCACCCAGAGGTGGTTGCTATAGGGTGATCACCTTAACCTGATAAAGACAATAAACAATAAAGGTGGTCACCATGGGTATTCAAGAAGAGAAGGTTGATTTTGAGGGTCCCCCCAAACTTTGAGCAAGTTAGAGAGAAATAATTTCTAGATATACTTTTCTGTGTCCCATGGTTCATACCTAGTTTTATTTCCAATCCACTCTCAGACGGCACCTGTCTGCTCGTCTCCTGCAGGGACGTTCCTTGTCCCTCCCATTAGAAAAACGTCTAGCAATATCACTGGCTCACTGTTTCCCTCACAAGTATCCTCTTCAGATGATGGAAGACATTGAGGAGAGTCAGAAGCTAATGGACAGGTTCTGTGACAATGAACTGTTGGAGAGTCTGGACCAGGTCATGGTTCACGCTGGAGCACAAGCTGATGTGAGTCTCTACTGTATTAGTAGTCTATAAACTTGGTATGGATATCCTAATAGTGTCTATGAGGATCCTTCATTACCTAGGGATGTTGTGGGTTCATGATTAATTGTGTGTTGTCATCAAGCCTTTTTTTTTTTCATCTGTAGCTCACTCAAGAAGCACTTGATTTGGCTCAGAAATGTTCTTTCTACCGACAGCGTTGTTGTCAGGTGATCGTGTTGAACCCGTGTTTCTGGCCATTACGACAACACTCTCTCCCCATCATTGCTCTCCCTGAACCCCTCTCTACTTTCTACCAGGATTATACTCGTTTTTTTGGTGCATGTATGTATACTAATTTACCTTTGTTGCACTTTTGCCTCTGTTACAACGGTCATGTTAGACCTTGGTTGCACTTTGACCTTTGTTTGAACCTTGACCTCAGGTGCACTTTGAGTCTATAGGCTTCTTTATTTATTGTAGCATGTGAGTATGGTCTCCAACAGCATGAAAGACCCCGTAAACTCCACTTCACTGTGTATGGTTGGGCTTCTCTCTCCTATGGAGGAATCAGTCTTCAGACCTCAACTCTTCAAATGATAGTTCTGCTTCAATTCAACAGTACTAAGGTAAGCCCCCTCCCTCCCTGTGTTGGTAAAGGGTTTGAGTGGTTAAAACATGTGTTAATGTAAGGGACCCCCCATTTCAGGGTGTCGGCAAAGGGATGAAGTAGTTAAAACATTTATTTATTTATTTATTTATTTATTTATTTATTTATTTATTTATTTATTTATTTATTTATTTATTTATTTATTTATTTATTTATTTATTTATTTATTTATTTATTTATTTATTTATTTATTTACATTTATTTATATTTATTTTTACAGACAATGACACTGAAGGCTCTTCATAAAGCCACTAACCTTTCTTACAAGACACTGTGTGAGACATTGATCCCCATGATCTCACAGGGACAGAACATTCTTAGTGCTGTCACTGAACAGGAGCAGCCAACCAAGAAGTTCTGGTCCAAACATGGATCTCCTCCCACTATTGGATGGGGGCAAACCGAAGATGACAATTTTGTGATCATTCCAGTCCGGGACTTCAAGTCAACTACTGTTCTGACTTTGAATGAATCATTTCTGAGTGAAGAGGGAAGAAATAAGTGAGTGTTGTTGTTGTTGTTGTTGTTGTTGTTGTTGTTGTTGTTATCATTGTCATTGTAGTCAGCAATAATGATAGTAATATCAAGATTTTAGAACAGGGTAGGTAATTCTGATACCTTACATGATTTGGTACAGTGAAACCTATAGCATACAGTTATACAGACCCTATGGGACTGGCACTAGTCTGTATAATATACAGTGGAACCTCAGTTATACAGACCCTATGGGACTGGCACTAGTCTGTATAATATATAGTGGAACCTCAGTTATACAGACCCTATGGGACTGGCACTAGTCTGTATATTATACAGTGGAACCTCAGTTATACAGACCCTATGGGACTGGCACTAGTCTATATAATATACACTGGAACCTCAGTTATACAGACCCTATGGGACTGGCACTAGTCTGTATAATATACACTGGAACCTCAGTTATACAGACCCTATGGGACCAGCACTAGTCTGTATACTATACAGTGGAACCTCAGTTATACAGACCCTATGGGACTGGCACTAGTATACAGTGGAACCTCAGTTATATAGGGAGTCTGTACAATCATAACTGAAGTCCATCTAAGTATATAATGATATGTACATGATAAGACCTTGATAATAATATTCCTAAATTATTTAGTTTTCTGTTCAAGAATGTGCGTTTGGTTAAAAGCAAGGATGAGTCTTTACGCAAGGATCTAGCACACGTCTTTGACCGGCGAAGAGCCATCATGGACGCTGCTATAGTCAGGATTCTCAAAAGCGGAAGTGAAAGCATTGATACTGTTGCCACTATGGTGAGAAATGTAACAATAGTCACGTTGCTGAATACTTATAGTAATCTTGGTTAGTATTCTTGTTCATTGTTTTTCAGTATTGTTAATTAACAATGTTTTTCAGTAGTATTTTTGGCTAATATTCTTGCTCAGCTCAGTATTCTTGGTTGTTAGATTCTACTTTCATTCCAGTATTCTTGTCTGTATATTCTAGGTGATTAAAGGTTGTACAGCTGGGAAATTTGATAATGGCCCTTCGTTTGGTCGATTTGAATGTGACTATCGAGATGTGTGCTCTCGTATTGACAGGTTGATCCTAGATGAGTACATATCTTATGATGAGAGCAACAAGCACATGTTGGTGTACAATCCTGAACAACCAGCTACTGCTGCTAGTGTGAGTATACAGGCTATACTACAAGATCATGTGATTATCATATGATTTTGATGACAATTCATTCTTCTTCTTTTCCTTCCTTCCTTCCCCCCTCCTTCCTTTCCTTCCCCCTCCTTCCCTCCCTCCCTCCCTCCTCCCTTCTTTGGTTTGTTTGTACTACAGACAACACCGGTACAAGAGTCATCAAAGAACAGCAAACCTTCCTCAAGTAATAAACTCAGCTTCCGTAAAAGATTATCCAGCAAAGGAAAGCATAAGAAGATAACCAGGTATTCGGCAGATATAGCTGAAAAGGACGATGCCCCTCTTCTCGGAATGCTTCCCTCTTCACAAACTCTTAATGAAGAAAAAGTGATATCCTTTGTGAAATCTGAAATAAACTCCCTCTCTCAAGCGTTAAACCTCGATGATGACATCACTGAGCATCTACTTCGCCATTGTAGTTGGGAAAAGGACGTTTTTCTCAATAGGTTCCTGAATTCTTGCTCGGGACTTCTATATGAGAGTGGTCTTGCACCCAAAGGCGCTATCAAACCTGCCCCTCCCCCCAAAGTGAGTAACTCAAAGGGGAAATCTTCCTGTCCCGTTTGTCTAATGGCGAAGGGAAACAGTGAGTTTGCCTCACTCTGGTGTGGACATTCCTGTTGTATTCAATGTTGGAGGAGCCACGTTCAGTCCAGGATTAATGCTGACCAAGCAATGCTGCTCTCTTGTACGGTCCAGAACTGTCGTGCTGCACCTATGCGGAGTTTCTTGGTTAAACTGTTTGGAGTTGACAGTCTAGCTATGAAAAAGGTTTGCTGTTTTTAGCAGCTAGCTAGCCATTTGACTGTTAGGGAGAGGGAGTTGGCTGGACATGTGTGAGCTTTTCTATGTACCAGAACAAAGAGTCGGTTAAGTGGGAAGGTCTCTCTCCTGTTTTTGTCAGAATCATATGCGAAGGTGGGGGGGGGGGGGGGGGGAGTTGGCTGGACATGTGAGCAATTTTACACATTGCTATGTACTGGAACAAAAGATTTTAACTAAGTGGAAGTCCTATATTTTGTCAGAACCATGTTGTTTGATATAAATGCACAAAATGCTCATATGCAGACATTACTATTAAATCTTTCACAGTTTGACAAGGCTTTATTGAGAGACTACCTCGGTGATAGCACCTGGATGACCTGGTGCACAAATCCGCAGGGATGTGGTGAGATTCTTCTCAAAGGAGATGGAATGAATATCAGCTCGTGTCAAAGGTGTCAGTGGAGTGCGTGCTTCTTCTGTACTTATCTTGAGGTGTGTATCGTACATGTCCATAGTCATGCACACTCATGCATGTTGGACATCCCTGGCCATGTATGTACATGCATGTAGGACACCCTTACTATGCATGCACATGCATGTAGGACCTCCATATTTGTTATGGTCTTTATTATTGTTGTTGTTGTTGTTGTTGTTTTCTAGTCCCATGAGCCAGTAAGCTGTAAACATATGCAAAGATGGGCTGATAGTGGAGGGTTCTGTGTTGAAATGGATGACGATGCCAAGTCCCGACAACTGGCTAAAATCATTGCCAAGAATTGTCCCAGCTGCTCTGCACCCATTGAGAAGGATGAAGGCTGCCTGCAGTAAGTTGTGGACCTGTCAGCCCTAGCCCTAGGTCCCAAGGAAGAGTAGCTATTTTATGAAGTACATTAGTCAGCCAGTCTATTATGATTTAGACTATGGTATGCATAGTAGGCTTGGAATAATGAGGTTTTTAGAAATGATCAGTGATTAAACTTTTCCTTTGATAGTTACTACTCTCTATGCCAGTTATCCCTCTCAGTGTCAGCTCTTCACTATCTTCAGAAACTTTGAGCTGCTCACTAAACAATGATAGGTTATAAACAGCTTATGCACTTTCACCAAAAGCAGATGATTTGAATAGAAATACGGTGGAACCTCTCTATTCTGGACACCTTGGGAAAGTGTCCTGATTAGAGAGATGGGCTCATTTCAGGGGATGAAGTTAATACATGACCTTTTATTCATATCCAAGTATCCTTTGTCCTGTTGAAATAGAGAAGTTCCACTGTATAAGAGGTGGTGTCTTCATTTGGGTGGTTGGAATAGAGGTTCCACTGTATACAGAAGTGTCCTCATTTCAGGGGGTTGATATAGAGGAGTTCCACTAGAGATGTCCTGGTTAGAATAATTTCAGAAGAGGTTCCACTATAGTGCTGTTAATATCCTCTCATAATCTGGACACACTAGCCTGTGATAAATGTGTATTGTATCTGCATTCTAACACAGCATGAAATGCAAGTGTGGTCATGATTTCTGCTGGAGGTGCATGCAGCCATGGAGGCCAACACATACAGATTTCTTTAACTGTACTGCCAAGGTACACACAAATTGTTCAATGAACAGGAGGAAATTTTCTTCCTCTTCTTCTTGTCTTAGGTCACTCAAACAGCCAAGGACCACAAGAAGTTTGCAGATTATAATCATCGCTGTGCTGTGCATCAGAAGGCAAAGTCTTTTGCTGAGAAACTGTGTCTCCTGGTGAAAGGGATCAATGAGGGTGTTCCCATCAAAAAACTTAGCTTCTTTAGTGATGCTTGCCATCTTCTTGCCCTGTGTCACAAGGTGAGTGAGTTTCTGGTTATCATTAATTGTACTCTTTCTTAACACACACTCCAGACCTTTGCCTGATGCTTTAATAAATAAACAAACAAAACAGTAAACAAACAAACAAACAAAACAACAAAAAATGTATTGCATGCAGATGCTTGTTTACACAACCCTTCCTTGCTCTAGGCTTGATGCTGTAGCAAACAAACAAATAAACAGATTTATTTGCATGCAGATGCTTGGTTACACATGTATTGCCGAGTTTTTTACTTCCAAGAAGTCTCGTGCTCTGGGATATCTGAGCTTCCTCTCTGAAAGTTTTGAAGGAGATACAAATGCACTGCAAGCATTCCTGGGTGAGGCATCATCTCATGATCACTGCAGCTAGGACATTATAGCACTACCGTTGTTGTTGTTGTTGTCGTTGTTGTTGTTGTTGACAATATGATGTTTGTTTTTATTTAGAGAATGCACTCCTCTCCCAGTCAGATTTAGCACGAGCCATCAAGACCTTTTCAGAACGACAGATCATGGACGGATATCGCTTAGTCAGTAAAATCGAGAACACCATGGAGAAACTCTTGATAGGTTACCACCATCGCTTCAAACTGGACCAGGTTCCTTCGTTCAAGCAGATTGAATACAGGTAAGTGGACCCCCCTTTTTACATTCTGTATGACTCACATGATGGCAAATTTCTGTATTGTGCAGTAATGCATCATCAGATTTCGACTCTGAAGAGGAGGAGGAGGAGGAGGAGGAACAGAGGAAAAAAAGGAAAAAAGAAAAAGTTTCGGCAAAGAAGGGTAATAAGGAAGAAGATGGAGAGTCCTGTGATCCTAAGGACCCTGTGAAGAATGAAGGGATGAAACCAGCGTTGAATGCTATTTGGTCTTGGGCTCCAAGCCTTAGGAAGTAAAAAAAAACTGCTGCTGCATAATGATTATTTTTTTAGAATGTACGCATGCGTGTATCTGTGAAAAAAGCGCGGGGTTTTGGCGCCCTTTTCTTCTTAGCTCAGTGTAAGTAAATTATTTAGTCAAGATGATGACAAGGAGCGATGAGGGAGGTATTGGGAGGAAAAGCCTGCTTACTTTGGACCAGAAGAACAGCAGCAGCGACCTCTTCATATCCATCAGCGGGCTGATAGGTGCTGGAAAGAGTACACTAGCCACAAAATTGGCTGAGAAGATGAATCTACCTTGTTTTTACGAGCCAGTGATAGACAATACTTATTTGGTCGACTTTTACAAGGACCCAGCCAGATATTCTTTCCCCCTACAAGTAACTAAATTCATGTCAGGGATCCATTTAAATTGTTGGGTGACGTGGGGCAAATTTTCACCCCTTTCCTGCATGTGATAATGAAATCCTGCATGTGATGACCGCACCTCTAAATGAAGCCCTGCATGTGATGACCGCACCTCTAAATGAAGTCCTGCATGTGATGACTGCACCTCTAAATGAAATCCTGCATGTGATGACTGCACCTCTAAATGAAGTCCTGCATGTGATGACTACCTCTAAATGAAGTACTGCATATGATGACAGCACCTACTGCATGTTAGGTTTTCCTTCTGAACCGAAGGTTTCAGCAACACCAGCAGATAATCTGGCAGGGACGTGGAGGTGTACAGGATCGTACCATCTATGAAGACTCCGTTTTTGCAAAGGTGTGTTACTGAAACGAGTGTTGATATAGTAACTAAACCTCACCATGACCAGAATCCCTCCCATTTTCTGTCTGACATTTTTGAAAACTGGAAGAGAGAGAGTTAGGTGCATTACTGTAGAGTATTACCCATTCTGGTATGGTATATCAGCTACTGCTGATCACAGGGCTAAGAGAGAGGAATATGTGTGTGAATAATGGTTCTCTGCAGGTACTAAAGGACTCGGGAATGATGGAAGAAAGGGAGTACGAGACGTATCGGTCGCTATTCAGCAATATGTCTAATTTCATGTATGTTCTATTTATTAATGTGTCCTGTAGGACAGGTGTTATATATATTGTGTCCTTTATAAGGTCATTTTTAATAGTATTACGGTGGAACCCCTCCCCTGAAATGTGGACACTTCTGTATTAAGGACACTTGGATAAGTCCCAAAAACAGCTTGCATATTAGAACTGCATCCCCTGAAACGAGGCCACGTCTCTAACCAGGACACTTTCATATGTCTCAGCTAGGATAATAAGTTGGGACAAGACAAGTACGTGTGTTCCTTATATGGAGGTTGTGTCATTCTGTTATATAGTGGAACCTCTGGTGTCCTTTGTAGAGAGGTTCCACTGTATAAAGGACATTTTCCAAGGTCCCAACGTGTCCTTTATAGAGTGGTTCCACTGTATAAAGGACAGTTCCCAAGGTCCTACTGTGTTTTTTATAGAGAGGTTCCACCGTATAAAGGACAGTTTCCAAGGTCCCACTGTGTCCTTTGTAGAGAGGTTCCACCGTATAAAGGACAGTTTCTAAGGTCCTGATGTGAGGTTTTACTGTATATAGGAAAAAGCCTAACTTGATAGTTCATCTTGATGTCAGTCCTGAGGAGAGTAAGAGGAGAATAGAACTGCGAAATAGGGAGTGTGAGTCGTCCATTTCTCTAGAATATCTTTCCAATCTTCACTCTGCTTACGAGGAGTTTGTTCACGATATTGCCAGGATTATCCCCGTCGTCAGAGTAAACTATGAGAGGTTTCGGACAGCTGATGAAATGGCTGATATGATTGTGAGGTAAGAGGTATTCCACACAGGTTTTAGCATAATTATTCCTTAATCAGTATTATAGCAAGACTGATTGGTATATATACTGCATGGAAAGTGAACTGACAGAATGACAAAAACAACCTCCATACAGAGGACAATAAAAAATAGTTTATAAAATAACCTCTGTGATAAGGACAGCCTCTCTACAAAGGACAATAGATTTGATTCCAATGTGTAGAGGCTCCACTGCACTACAAGGGACAGTAAACCTGATCCCAGTGTGTCCTTTATTCAGAGGTTCCACTGCACTGATCCCAGTGTGCCCTTTATTCAGAGGTTCCACTGTGAAATGGGTCTACATAATGTCTGGGTCAGTTTAATACTGCATGGTTGTCTTGTGTAGGGAATACAGTAAGATGGCATCAGTGAGGTATGTGGATTTTGACTACCAGGGGAGGACAGAAATGAAGAACCATGCCAACCGAGAACTGATTCATGTTGACCGATAGAGATAAAATTAATACCAATACATTCATATTTTAATAGATAAAAACACATTATTATTGACTACAGATTACATGCATACCTAGAGAAACATTGTAATGAATATTTCTTGAGACCTGTGTATAAATTCACCACTTTTAGCACAGAATATACCAGTTTCTTTACAACAGGTGTGCTTTACTTAAAACAAAGCATCGAGTGGAATCCCTCGCTCAAATGAAGACACCTCTGTGTTTAAGGGCACTTTGGCTATGTCCCAAATAACTTGTGTATTAATACTTCACTCCCTGAAATGAGGACATCCCTCTAATTTTGTCCCAAGATACTCCAGGATCATTGTAGGTCAATGTTATATATAGTTCTTCAACTCTATAATTACAGTCCAGGGTTAAGATTAAAAAGGTCTGCTGAAAATTAAAGGTTTAGAGAGGGTTAATTAATTAATATAAAGGGTTAATGGTATCTGGTTTTGTGTAATCCTAAAATCAATATTAATAAAATTCTTATTAAATAATATTAAAATTGTCATTATGTTGAGCTGGAAACTGCCAATTTCTTCAGATGGTCCATGAAGACTTGTAGGCTCACATCATCTGTCAGAATGGCGGTAGTTTCCTGCAATATACAGTCCTTTAAACATGTAGTCCTCCAAATAGTATGTACCAACTTACAGTGGCCGACCCCCAACCGTAGGATGTGTTGTGTGTCTGGGATGGGTTCACTTTGGACAAAAGAAACCGAGCCTGTGAGCGTGCATAAAGCATGACAATATAATTACATTAGGAGCAATGTATGTCTGGTAAGGGGTTATCATGGACAAAAGCTAAGAGAACTTATGTACTATTAGAAATTACTTTACTTTACCCAAAAAGGGGGTGCTTCTATGTGTAAATTCTGGACATTACGTCATTACTATTACATCTGTAATATACCTGTAATATTCAATAATATACAAGATTACTGAATATATAATAAGATTACTGAATATATAATAAGATTACTGAATATATAATAAGATTACTGTAATATAACCATAATATACAATAAGAATACTGTAAGGAAATTTACACATAGAAGCACCCCAAAAAGGACACATGTACTATAGTTTCAGCATTGAGATTGGAGGGAGGGAGGGAGGAGGGGAGTGGGAAGAGGGGTAAGGGGAGAGGAAGGAGAGATGATCCTTTAAGAGGGAGATTCAAAAATGTACCTGACTTCCATCATACTCAGTGACAATGTATCTTGGCATGGGAAATCTTGTCTGAAGAATTTCCTAGAAAAAAAAAATTTCAATAAACATGACGGGTGGTGAGGATTTCTTCTTTATTGGGTTTCTTTGCAGGAGGGAAGATATGCTTTGAGTGGTTTGATTCAAGGTTGCCTCATGTAAAAGAAGTGCATTTATATAATATACACCTGAGCATCATCCACAGGAGCTTGGAGTAGTTGTCTGAAATTCTCGTGATCGGGTTGGTTGTGGTAACCTTGCTTGACCCACCCAGCAATTCTCTGCCATATAAAATAACACACAATTGTCAACATTACTAACACAGTTTTGCACAGAGAAGACAACACACCTCTCCATGGAAGATGAGAATGTGGAAGAAGGAATCTAACAGCAGTATTCGATCTACAGTGATACTCGTTGAGTCAAGAAGCACAGGCTGCAGGGATATAATTAAACAATTGAAAACTAACCATTTCTTCTCTCCTATTCAATATTAAAAAGTGTAATAAGAGGTTTATACACTAAGTAGGCCGAAACATTCTCCCCCCCCCAAGTTATTTTGCATTCATTCTGACGGGATACTTCAGAAATAGCCTCACTACTGCCTGCCTCACTACTTCAGAAATGACCTCACTAAGAACAGACCTCAGGGGGTCCATTGAAGGAGTAAGCATAGAGGATAGGCTGTATCATCACCAAAGACTGGGTGATGTCTTCCCGGTTTAGTTTATTCCGATAATACGAACTCTCGTCTGGACTGTTATTGAACATTTGCAAGAACTGGGAACGACGCAAGTGAAACATGAACTACAGGAAGAGAGGAAAGCAATATTAGATTACATGGGGGTCACTATTGGGGCACTATTGGAATACATGGGGGCACTATACATGGGGGGCTACTATTGGAATACATGGGGGCACTATTGGAATACATGGGGGGCTACTATTGGAACACATGGGGGCACTATTGGAATACATGGGGGGCACTATTGGAATACATGAGGGCTACCATTGGTATATACATGAGCACTATTGGTATACATGGGGGCACTATTGGAATACATGGGGGCTACTATTGGAATACATGGGGGCTACTATTGGAATACATGGGGCACTATTGGAATACATGGGGGGCACTATTGGAATACATGGGGGCACTATTGGAATACATGGGGGCACTATTGGAATACATGGGGGCACTATTGGAATACATGAGGAGCACTATTGGAATACATGAGGGGCACTGGGAATACGTTGGGGGGGGGGGCACTATTGGAATACCTGAAAATAATAGAATCACTTAATTAGAATAAGAACACCTGAAATTTACTACAATTAGAATACAGGAAACAAGACCACACAGGGACTTCATTTAGTGAAGAAAGACCCAAATCAATGGCCCCAGAATATACCTGTGGATAAAGGGAGAAGTTCTCGGCTAGTTTAAAGGAACTCGGGTCATCACGATGATAGTCACCAAACTTCTGACACTACAAATGAAAGATGAGAATCCAATGAACTGTGGAGAGATGGGAAGGGAAACTTACCAATCTGATGAGCATTCTATCCAGCCACCTCAACACATCTGGACCATCATCAATTTCTGACCTGAACTCAAAAAACAGAGGCCATCCATGAATGGGTCATAGCAAGACTGAACAAACTTACTTAGCTACTGCTATCCTTGCCATGACAACAGCAGCAGCCTCTTGGTCAAAACTGGCAGATATGTGGTTTAGGTTAGTGGAGGCATCAGCCCAACTAGAAAATACAGTAGACTTTGTATGGTTAAATGGTACTTGCTTTTAAAAACACCAAGATAAAGTTGCTTAGCAACTAGCTACTGCATATAGTGGAGGGGAGACCAGAGTATACCCCCCCCCCCCCCCCCCCACACACACACAACCTTCAGATAAACATGTAACAGTATAGAGAAGAAGGAAGAAGTCAAAAAGGCAAAGCTCCTTAATAAATATTAATAAAAGGATTAGAAAATGTCTACATAACAGAACTCACTGTCTTGCCAATGTGGTGACTCTTACTCTCTTCTGTCCAGAGGAGTGCTGGTAGAAAGTGATGAACTGGATGGAACCAGGTTGGCCTTGAGGGATGGCATTAGCTTGCTACATTACAAGATATCAAGTGGACAATAATATTCTCTCTTCATCTTCTCTGATAGTGTATACCTACCTGATTTGATACCTCAAAGACTACTGATAGAGAAGTTGAAGGATTTAAGCCACACATCTTCCAAGAAGAAGTGCCTCCAACACCAATTTCCTGCAAGACAGGAATTATAAGGAACATGGCTACTAAAGTCATCATAGGAGTGGAGAAGAATCTAGTCCTAGAACATGGCTACTAAGGTCCATCATAGGAGTGGAGAAGAATCTAGTCCTAGAACATGGCTAAGGTCATCATAGGAGTGGAGAAGAATCTAGTCCTAGAACATGGCTACTAAGGTCATCATAGGAGTTGGGGAAGAATCTAGTCCTAGAACATGGCTAAGGTCATCATAGGAGTGGAGAAGAATCTAGTCCTAGAACATGGCTACTAAGGTCATCATAGGAGTGAGGAAGAATCTAGTCCTAGAACATGGCTACTAAGGTCATCATAGGAGTGGGGAAGAATCTAGTCCTAGAACATGGCTAAGGTCATCATAGGAGTGAGGAAGAATCTAGTCCTAGAACATGGCTAAGGTCATCATAGGAGTGGGGAAGAATCTAGTCCTAGAACATGGCTAAGGTCATCATAGGAGTGAGGAAGAATCTAGTCCTAGAACATGGCTACTAAGGTCATCATAGGAGTGGGGAAGAATCTAGTCCTAGAACATGGCTACTAAGGTTGTCATAGGAGTGGAGAAGGTAAGCTATGATGTGTATACCTCCTCCCATTTCACAACATTTTCCATAACCACACACACAACTTACAGTATCAGAGACCGAGGAGTTTTTCCTGTTGAGTGAGATGCAAGGCCCCAGTATTCCACATATCTTGAGCTCTCTGGAACACTGAATAAAGAGGGTCACATTCAACCACACATAAGATCCCAACATCATGCAAATATTATGTGTGGAAACTCTTAAAAATGCCCACTACACTGGACAACATCCTTGCTTCATGATGTCTCCAGTAAAGGAGTAAAGTGTGAATACCTTCACTTCAAAGGAAGCATTGAAGGCCATCTTGAAGTCCTTTCCCTGAGCATCTTTTGCAAAGACTTTCTGCCAGGTCTGCTTGAACAAAGAGGTGTTGAAAGAGTCTCCCAGGATCATGTGACCCCTGCAAAACCAAATACAATCACGTGTGTGATCGTGAGATGAATCACATGATGCTCACCCTGTGTAGTTGGAGAGAAACCTCATCTCAGATAATCCAGTCTGATCAAGAGCGCAGGAATAAATGTCCACTGTATGGCCATTCTCAGCAGCTCTGTTAGCCAGAGACTCATAGTGCTATCAGGAGGAGGGAAGGGAGAGAGGGATGGGGAGGGGGGAAGGGAGGGAGAGAGGGAGGGGGAGGGAGGAAGGAAGGGAGAGAGGGAAGGGGAGGGAGGAAGGAAGGGAGAGAGGGAGGGGGAGGGAGGAAGGAAGGGAGAGAGGGAGGGGGAGGGAGGAAGGAAGGGAGAGAGGGAGGGGGAGGGAGGAAGGAAGGGAGAGAGGGAGGGGAGGGAGGAAGGAAGGGAGAGAGGGGGGAGAGGGGAAGGGAAAGAGAGGAGGAGGGAGAGAGGGAGGAGGGGGAGGGACAGTTAGTGATTTAGAGAAGCATGTGAAAACTAGTCAATATGTCAGAGCAGTATTGCTCTCAGATGAGTGCTCAATAGTTCTATGACACCGAGGAGACATCCGAAATGAAACAAACTTACCTTGCAGGCCTTCTTGTAGAAACGACAAGAACTGTTATCTTTCTCAAGGTCATAGTGTGACCGGATAATGTCTTTCTGCTCATGAGTAACTACCATCCCAGGACCCTATCAGAAGAACAGTCACTATAACATCCTGTTGCCCTCTGTATGTGTGATGCTTACCTGTGTACAAGCCCCTCCCACAAAGAGCATGATTCTTGCCCCTGCATTAGGAAAGGTGGCTTCAAGGAGTCCAATGGCCACCGAGAGAGCCACACCTGTGGATCGTAAGGGGCGTGTACCCTGAGGGACAGGCCAAGGGTCGGGTTGTATGTCCCCAATCATGTCCGTTAGGTTCATATCAATGATTTGAAGAGGTTGAAGGAATCTAAAGAATATTAGTAAGAAATAGATCACCAAATACAATACTAACATCCATTACCAGATCTTCCATTTTCTAATTACTGCATTTCACTTCTAGAATAACCACTAGATTTCAATTTCTATATAACTACTCTATAGAATTAACTAATGCTGTCATTACTAGTAGAAAAAAGAAAAGTATTTTAGCCAACAAAGATCACATCAAACAAGGATGAAATATTTATTGCACCTCTAGTCAACTATTGTTCAGTTTGTTTGTTTATTTGTTTGTTTATTTACTGACCTATTCTGCACTACTGGCACAGCTTGCTGAGCAGCAGCCGGGGCCTGGGGCCTCCCGCTGACTCCTCCTCCTATTCCCAGTTGCTCCTGGAGTTGCTTGGTGGTCACATCTTTGGTTCCCCTAAAGACGTAACTCTTGGAGTATCCCTCACAGCCCAGCTCATGTAGCTGAACCTACACAGTACAAACATGTAAACAAACTATCCCTCACAGCCTAGCTCATGTAACTGAACCTACACAGTTAGTACAAACATGTAAACAAACTATCCCTCACAGCCTAGCTCATGTAACTGAACCTACACAGTTAGTACAAACATGTAAACAAACTATCCCTCACAGCCTAGCTCATGTAACTGAACCTACACAGTTAGTACAAACATGTAAACAAACTATCCCTCACAGCCTAGCTCATGTAGCTGAACCTACACAGTTAGTACAAACATGTAAACAAACTATCCCTCATAGCCTAGCTCATGTAACTGAACCTACACAGTTAGTACAAACATGTAAACAAACTATCCCTCACAGCCTAGCTCATGTAGCTGAACCTACACAGTTAGTACAAACATGTAAACAAACTATCCCTTACAGCCTAGCTCATGTAGCTGAACCTACACAGTTAGTACAAACATGTAAACAAACTATCCCTCACAGCCTAGCTCATGTAGCTGAACCTACACAGTTAGTACAAACATGTAAACAAACTATCCCTCACAGCCTAGCTCATGTAGCTGAACCTACACAGTTAGTACAAACATGTAAACAAACTATCCCTCACAGCCTAGCTCATGTAACTGAACCTACACAGTTAGTACAAACATGTAAACAAACAAACTATCCCTCACAGCCTAGCTCATGTAGCTGAACCTACACAGTTAGTACAAACATGTAAACAAACTATCCCTCACAGCCTAGCTCATGTAGCTGAACCTACACAGTTAGTACAAACAAGTAAACAAACTATCCCTCACAGCCTAGCTCATGTTGCTGGACCTACACAGTTAGTACAAACAAGTAAACACACAAACAAATAAACAACAAACAAACAAACAAACAAACAACTGTGGCTATGGAAGTTAAAAACATCTTTCAAACTGAAAATGAAAGCCATATTCTATTCTACCACTCCATTTAGTAACTTTGTTCCATCACTACCACCTGCTTAACAGCAAACCAGGTGCTCTCTCACCATTCTGCCATAGGTAATAAGTCCAGCTAAAGCATTGGAAGGAATCAAACTCAGAGAGAGTTGAAGGGACTCCTGAAAGGAAAAAAAATACATTTATCCTCATATATTTCTCTCTCACATCTTCTCCCATCCATACCTTGAGGGCCTGGAGATTGTCTTCATCTTGACATGTGTCCACCACAAACAGGAAAATAGTCGGAGCTATACCTGAGCGCTGGGAAGAAACACAAACATAGAAACAAGATAGCCAGAAAAGAGGACTGTATAGAGATATGTGATCACCAGGGGAGAGCACTGTACAGAGATATGTGATCACCAGGGGAGAGGACTGTATAGAGGCATGTGATTACCAGGGGAGAGGACTGTATAGAGGTATGTGATCACCAGGGGAGAGGACTGTACAGAGATATGTGATCACCAGGGGAGAGGACTGTATAGAGATATGTGATCACCAGGGGAGAGGACTGTATAGAGATATGTGATCACCAGAGGAGAGGACTGTACAGAGATATGTGATCACCAGGGGAGAGGACTGAACAGAGATATGTGATCACCAGGGGAGAGGACTGTACAGAGATATGTGATCACCAGGGGAGAGGACTGTACAGAGATATGTGATCACCAGGGGAGAGGACTGTACAGAGATATGTGATCACCAGGGGAGAGGACTGTACAGAGATATGTGATCACCAGGGGAGAGGACTGTACAGAGATATGTGATCACCAGGGGAGAGGACTGTACAGAGATATGTGATCACCAGGGGAGAGGACTGTACAGAGATATGTGATCACCAGGGGAGAGGACTGTACAGAGATATGTGATCACCAGGGGAGAGGACTGTACAGAGATATGTGATCACCAGGGGAGAGGACTGTATAGAGATATGTGATCACCAGGGGAGAGGACTGTGTAGAGATATGTGATCACTAGGGGAGAGGACTGTATAGAGATATGTGATCACCAGGGGAGAAGACTGTACAGAGATGTGTGATCACCAGGGGAGAGGACAATACAGAGAGGAGATATACCTGTAGTTGGTACTCAATAGTAGAGAAATGGGGTATCAGTTCGGCAGGTTGATTGGTCTCAGAAATAGCAGCATAGTGCTGAGGAAACTGAAAAATTACACTATCATTAACAATTTTACAAAGCAAGACAAACTCACTGGATTACGCTGGAAACAGAAGTTACAAACCCAAGTCTTACTTCTGTAGTCTACTTGACTGAGTTCAGGAAGAAGAAATCAAAATATAAACCTTTTATTTATTCACTACTTGGATTTACCATAGAGGATTGAGGACAGCTCTACATTGAGTTCTGCTACATAACACAGGTTCGTAACATATAGGTGGCAAATCAGGTCTTTCTTTCAAAGGTGTGCACATGCAGGCCAGTGGCACTACCTGTGGAAAGGAAACATGTGAGACACTTTCCATTAAGTATCAAAGTTAACATCGCACATCAGCCTTGAGGAAATCTAATTCCCTGCTTAAATTATAGTCAATATGCATGTAGCCAGTGGAATCTCACATTTCCTTTATAATACACAGTACAAAGGTTTGTAAACAGTGGTACCAAAACTACCAATCTATAGAGAGGTGGGGTGAGGGGAAGCTGAAGTGGGAAAATGCAGATTTTATCATCTAGATATGGTTATCTAGCTAGCTATAATATTTTAACTATCAATAGCATTAAAAAAAAGAGCTACCATCTTCGAAGATTCTATCCTGGTTGATGGCCACACGTTCCATGTGAACCTCACTCCATCTCTGTCCTCGTTCTGGTTGATAAAGTCCGTCCAGGTAGCCATACTGCACGATACTATCTGTGGAGTCAAGGACAATGGTCCAAGAAAAATGGGCTATATTTCGAGTAATTGACGTCACACTGTCCACGTGTACTTATTGCGGATGCGCTAGACGCGCGCGCACATCAGACTTTTCTTTTTTTTAAGACCTAATTAATGCACGTGCACATGCCGCGAATTATATTATGTATTATAATTAATGATAAATAGAATGCGAACGCACGTTAAAAAAAGTACTATACCCCCCACACGTGTACATTAATGGCTCAAGAGGCAGTAGTAACCAAGAACAGTGATAATGTATCCACTACCAGATCCAAGATACTGCTGCACGAGACCCATTTCATGTCACTTCGTAATCAGAGTAATATATATGGTCTACTCAATCTCTACATCAATGGATCTAATAAGCTGGTGGTGACTACATTGAGGGGGGAGGTGTACAACTTTGAATTCCATGACCCCCTTGAGCAGCGTCCCCCTTCATTCAGGACAATCACATTTAGCTATATCCCAGGTATTATTACGTGCTACAGATAATCACTATTAGAACTCCATTTTAAACACCTTGGGAGACCCAAATTTTAGAAAAATAACCTCATTTTAAAAGTATATAGAGGTCTCGAACTTTTACTATTATGGTTCACAGTTGGAGTGGAGGTAGTCTCTATGGATGCAATAGTAAAAGAACCCAATGGTGTCATCATAGGAATAACTCTCATTAAGGTATATCCCATTATCCTTTAATGGTGTAATCATGTATAGAAATAAGGTATATCCCTCTAGCATTATCCTTTAATGGTGTCATCATGTATTAAGTAATATGCTATCGAGTTATCTCAATAGAAATGTTCATTGATTTGTATGGTTGGTGGGCTATTTTACAAAGCTGCCAGTTGATATTTATTGAAAACAACTATCTTTATGCAGTCTTTACATGTTAGTAATATGATGTCTTGGGGATAATCATTAATACCCATTCTTTTGTGTTCTTCAAAAAAAAATTTTTTGTGAGTGTGACCCCGCCCCTTGCTTCTTATGGTTAGAAAACACCCACTAATGCTGCAGCTTATTCTTAGGAATCAGATGACATAGATCACTAAAGAAAGAACTTACTCACACTTTAATTTTAGTTGATCAAGAGCCCACCAAATGCAAAGGTGGGAAGTCACCTTAGTTTCAGCTGGTGGTAAGTGCCAAATGCAATAATTTATGGTGCCCTTGGACTTTGAGAGATGGCACCCTAGTATCAACTGACCCTGAGCCACCTAGTGTCCTGTATCAGCTGATGCAATGCCCTGAAAATACTGTGCTATCAGAGTGAGCAACTGTGAAAGACTAGTAACAAGAAGGATAAAAACAACAAGTTTGATGGGATGTGTGTTCTAGAAGAAGAGAGAAGATACCTAACAGGTTAGTTAATGTTGAAGGAGGACAAAAAAAAAACAAAAAAAAACAACTGTAAGCACTGCAATGGCTGGTGGAACAGAGGAAGAGGTTGACAGCATCAGGAGAAAGGTACAGGAATTACTCTGTTCATTTAAAGATAACCTTGCTCAACAGAAGAAGAGACTATCAGCAGTATGTAACTCACCAGAGATGTAATCACCATCCTGTGGACAAGTGTGGACTTTTAGTATCCATCCCAAACCCCTGGCTTGCAGCAAACCCTGATAGTACTGTACCGCAACCTTAGTGATCCATCTCCCTGCTAGTTGTTACTAAATAGTGAGTGGGTGAAACTCTATACTGTAACCTTAATGGTGTCACCACAGGGCCTCATTAAGGTCATGTCCCTCTAGCATTGCAGGTTAATGGTATCATCATAGGGATAATATTCATTAAGGTATCTTCCTAATTCCCTCGTCCTTTTTTTTATGCCCTTAATTCTATGACACCATACCAGAAAAATATCTTTTTGTGCTTTCTCTAAAAAGGTAGAGTTGTGTTGGACCTCTCTGGGGGTATGATATATTTAATTTTCCTTCTCTCTCAGACTGACACAGTCCCTAATGAGGTATATTTTAATCTCTATGGTATTCACTGTGACTCACATTCTACCTTCCAGTGGGAAAACATAGTAGGTATGTCTGTCTGTATTTTGTACATGACTGTATTTGCACCACCTCCCATACCATAACTTACTCTTTCTTTTAGATGACTGGCAGCCATTGAGTCTAAAGTATACTCCATTTCAAGTTACTAATACCAAGTATGCAATAAGAGAACTCCCTCACTCCCCTAGGGTCAGAGTTTAAAGTCAGTAAGCTTCATTATTTTCTCTAATAGAACTTCAATACTCTCAGGGAATACATGTTACTTTAAGGCTATAAGAACTCTCTAAGGACTTTAAGCCTTTAAGCCCAAGGCCTCTTAAGGAACAGGTCTGGATGAAGCTACACCCTTCCCATCTCTCCCTCCTTCCCTCCCCACTCTTCTTCTCCTCTCTCTTCTTCTCCTCTTCTCTCACTCACTCACTCACTCACTCACCTCTATAAAATGTGAGTGGTTTTATGTATTGTTTGTAGGATTCTTGCTGGAGACCACTGGGAACCCGTGTTCCTGGTGTCAGGGGACGATCTTAAAGTTCACTTTTACAGAGAAATCTCAGACAGGTTAGGTGGGCACATCTGGTAGAGAGCCATCCAAGTGTTAGCATTCCTTTGCCATCCCTCCCTTATTATTATTATTATTATTATTATTGTTGTTATTATTATTATTATTATTATTAGTGTTGTTGTTGTTGTTGTTGTTAAAGTTTGTTGGTAGACCAGAAGTCAAGAAAGTAATTTTGCAGGCTGTGTTCTATGTACAGATTTCTTGTTGATATAAATCAAATAAAAAAAATCCTTTAAAACATAAATGTTTTTTTTACATGTCTTTTATGTAGTTTAGTTTCCAAGAGGAATCAACAGAGCAGTTTTTCCCTGAATTTCAAGATCTACCAAGCAGTGTGACATACATGGACATCAAATTAATAGGAACACAGCGACTGACTGCCTTGGGATGTCAAGCTGGCTATCTACAGTGTTCTGTAGTAGATCTTACTTCTAATGGTAAGTCAAAGAGAGTAGCACATTGAAGTACAATATTAATGCCTTATTGAACATTACTAAACACTACTGAGCATTACTGAGTGTTACTCTGCATTACTGAGCAATGTGGAATATTACTGAATATTACTCAACATTACTTAACATTTCTGAATATTACTGATCACTACAGTGCATTACTGAGAAATACTGATCATTACTGAAGATTACTGATCATTATTTGAGCATTACTGAACATTACTAGATATCTAAGTATTACAGAGCATTACTGAAGCCCTAGCTTTAGCATTTTACCACAACAACAACAACAACAACAATAATAATAATAATAATAATAATAATAATAATAATAAACTTTTTTTAGTTCTGACTAAGTTTCAGAGTTCCAACATAGTTGATGGTCCTATCACTTCTGTCAAGTTATTCACATTAAGTTCAAAAGGTAAAGAACAGATATAGATAGAGACGTGATGTTTTAGTCTAACTTGTCTACCTCTCCATTCCAATCTCCTGAAATGAGGACACCTCTGTATACAGTGGAACTCCAACACCCTGAAATGAGGACACCGTGGAACTCCTCTATTCCAACACCCTGAAATGAGGACACCTCTGTATTCAGTGGAATCCCTCTATTCCAACCCCCTATTATGAGGACATCTCTGTATTAAAACTTTACTCCCTGAAAATAGGCCACCTTTCTAATCAGGACACTTTAATCTGTCCCAAGGTGTCTGGAGTAGAGAGGTTCCATTGTATTCTTACTAACCTATAGGTGATTGTCAGGAGCTGAGTGACTACCATCTTTTAGTCTGCTCTGCAATTGAATTAGGAGTGGTCTTCTTGTAAGTTGGCTCCACCACAACAACTGGAATAC